>APFE030431179.1:311-46395 GCA_000404065.3 Pinus taeda
CCATCCTTCTTGTGCACCAATACTACTAGAGTAGAGAAAGAACTTTGACTAGGTTGAATTATACCAACCTCTAGCATTTCTACAACCATATGTTCAATTTCACTCTTTTGGGCATATGGATATATGTACGGCCTGATGTTTGGAGGAACACTTCCTGGAATCAAATGAATAGCATGATCATGATCATGAATAGGTGGGAGACCTTTGGGAGTCTCAAATACCTTGGAATGATTATCCAATACTTTTTGGATATCTAGAGAAATAAATGATTTCGATGTGGGAACCTCTAGCGAACATAATTGTGAAATTACACCTCTTTGTTCCTTCTTTAGAAGCTTTGTCATACCGTTAGAGTTGATTATCTTTTCCGGTTTCCTTGCAATACCCATTAATTCAACTTCCTTTCCTCCCGCACAAAATTTCATGAAAAGATCTTGAAAATTAAAAGATATTGTACCCAAGGATTGTAGCCATTGGACTCCTAGTACAACATCAGAACCACCCATTGGAATGGAAATCATTTGGCTATTCAATACATATTCTCCCATTGATAGCTTGATATTATGGCACTTTCCAGAGAAATTTATGGTTCCTCCACTTGCAACCATGATTTGACACTCTAATGTTGGATATAGGAATAAATTCAATTCCTTTGTTATCTTACAATGAATAAAATTATGGGTACTTCCCGAATCAACCAACACTATTACCTTTTTCTTCTAGATATGTCCTTCTATCTTGATAGTTTGAGGAGTGTTTATTCTAGCCAATGCATAAAAAGATATGGTCGTATTTATTTATTATTTATCTAGGGTTTTTTCCTGGAGTATATCCCTTTCTTTTGACATTTCTTGTTCCTTTTCTTCCTCCTCTTCACAATCCATTTAGAATAATTTATTCTCAGCACACTTATGACCTTTAGTGTATTTGCTATCACAACTGTAACAAATCCCTCTTCCTCTTTTTTCTTCCAATTATTGTGGTGTCAATATTGTAGGTTGTGGAAGGTTAGGGCCAAGAACACTTCCATCTTTATAGTTGTGAGTGGTAGGCTTCCTCGTCTCCTTAATTTTTCTTGCTAACCTGAATGCCTTCTCCAATGAATCAGGTTCCCAAAGGTGAAGCCCATATTGAATATTATCCTTTAAATTCCCATATGAGCACATCAATCCTATGCTCCTCTGGAATATCTTTTACCCTTATGTTCAATTTTTGGAAGTCCTCAATGTGCTCCATCATTGAACCCTTTTGTTTGTGATTTATCAATTGGCTAAAAAAGGCGTTTCTTTTTGTATCCTCATAAGGTGCTATCATTTCTTTCGTAAAAATTCCCAAGTGACTATTTGTTTATGAGAAAAAATCCATCAATACCATACAAACTGATTTGGTTCCAAATATAAAGTTGCAATATGTACCTTTTGTGTGTTTTGCACATTATGGAGATCTAAAAATTGCTCCATCTGTAGTATCCATGTTCCGGGATCCTTGCCATCAAACTTCCTCATATCAATTTTTGGAACATGGAGGGTCTTAAATACAACATTAGAGTCTATGAAATCATGATTAACATTTCATTTGTTCTCATCATGAGTTTCCTTTACTACCCTTTCACCATTAGTGACCATTTCTTGTAGCAACTTATTCAAATTTATCTTCAATTCTTCCATCTTATCGTCCATGCCATTCATCTTATATTTTAAGCCTTTCTTTTGACCATCCATATTAGCTTCCATGCCATCCATATTTAATTGCATGCCATTCACATTAGCTTCCATGCCATTCATCTTGGTTTCATTTACCTTTAGTGAGAGCGAAACTTGTTGTACTTGGTCTTGTGATTTTGATATATCATGTTGTGTTTCTTCCTCTTCTTCATGAGTCATGCTAGAGATTTCAGGTTTCTTACTAGGTGTTTCAATTTTCTTTCTTCAGGGCATTAACTAATGCTAATAATTCTTCACGATTCTATTTGAATTCCTTCAAACTAATTTTTCAAACCAATCTTATGCAAAATTAAAAAAAACTACACACCTTTTTTTTCACTTTGTAAGAGCTCGATATTGAATCTGTTGTATCTCTGTAACTGTGGATCTTGAATATCTGAAATATTCTCCTATGGTAGCCCTTTGAGTCCTCTTTCTAACCCCACGAGTCTGATCAAGATTGGATACTCCAAGGAAGAGTTATGCCAAATCTCCCACAGTGGACTGATTATATAATAGTTCAGTAGAGCGAATGTGTACAATGTACCATGTGTCACTGTTTTGACCTTAGTACCTGAAATTGATGCACATAAAACCAAAGGCCATCCTCTTTCTAAAATGTCTTACGAAATTTCGATCTGATGCTCAAAATAAAAGTTACGATGATTTTCCCTAGGTCACTTGTTTAGTATGTAATTTGGGAGTCTGCAAAAAATGCCCACTTCCTAAGATCATATCTCCATAAATATAGCGAGACAAGCTATGAAATTTGGACCCAAAGTTCAGAACAATTTAAGACTAAATAGTTTTTTTTTTTACCTTCTGAAATGTCACAGAAAAGAATCTATAGCGAAAATTCCATGATGACCTGTTTGGAGCAGCGAAACCCTAGAATCCAAAGCTCTGATACCAAATGTTAGGAAACCATTTCACAAAAAGATAGAAAATATAGATCAACACCTTAGAATTCGGCCTCTTTGAGGGGGAAGCCTACTTTACAATACACAAATGAATAATTCTTGGATGACATAAATGACTCAACCTCCCTTCTATATATAGGAGTCTAAGGGGTCAAAATGTAATCAAGTCGACATAACAATAATAACATAAGGGCACAAAAATAACAATAGTGGGTTTCTATGGGGCATACTAATAACAATTAGGGGACAATAGGGGCACAATAATAACAATAAGGGATACAATGACAATAGTAATGGGAGAATCACTAGTATTATAGGGGTCTAACATGAAGCTAGTCTATTGATCTGTAGAAGTTAATTCACCATCTAGAACACAAATCATAAACATGTAAGTTTAAACATCACACATACACATAGATTTATCTAGGGGAAAACAACTGCTCAAAACCCATTCATATTTGTATTGCATTAATCAAAGAATAGATATGAAATAGATATTCTTGGTCAAGCTTGAGCACACCCTGCAAGTGTATAGTATATCCCTCTGCTTGATTGACTCACTCTGGACAACACTTAGTCAAATTTCAGGTCCTCCAAGCTCCTATTTCCTTGCGCTATTTCTCCAGGAAATTGGTCTCTATTATTTAATAATTTCCCACTATTGAATTGCACAATTCCTCTAGGTCCTTCCTCTACCTGCATGCACCACTTATAGACATGGGAATATGCTACCACTGATAGTAAACTACCCTGGAATCTCCATCTCAATTGGGTAACTCAAATTATTTTCATGCGAGAATTATTTTGGTCCAATTGATTAATTAACTGGTTGATCAGTAAGTGTGGTTGAATTTCTTCTTCCAAAACTTGACCTCCACTAGTTCTTCTAACATTTCAAACTACTTTAACTGAGAATAACTCAAATTAACTAAAATATATTGCTACAAAATAGTAATCAATCATATTGAACTGAACTCAAGCTTCCTGAACTCGAACTAACTGAGTGACAATTTCCATTTCAACTCAGTCACACTACCTCCAATATTTCTACTGAAATAGAAATTTGAATTTTCTCTAGTTTGAGCAAGGCAAAGTCAAACTAATATTTTATTGCTACATTTTTAGCAAAGCCAAAGCAAGGTGACCCAAGACAACCCATCAAAGCTGCCAACAAAGAATGGCACCACGAAGATGAAGAAGGGCACAAGGAGGCGGTGTGAGTTCCACATGAGCCCCACTAAAACACAAGGGAATGTCGTGCCAAACATTCACTAGTGGTCGATCTAATGGATTCAAAATCAAATGCATGCTCCAAATTTGAGTCAAACCTCGATAAGGTGAATGAAAAAGGGAAGAATATTATTTATGCAAAGCCCAATTCCATCATTCCACCACTAAGGTGTAGAAGATCAAGATTGAAGATCTAGAGGAAGGGGAGTGTTTGTTCCACTCACGAATGTGGGTGAAGGGGTCTCTGTTGTAGTTCATTATCGATAGAAGGAGCCAAAAGAACCTCATATCAGCAGAGGTTATTAAGTGGTTGGGAATATCGACCACACCATACCTACAATCATACACCATCAGGTGGTTCCACCAAGGATGAGATCTTCACATCATCCAACAATGCCAAATTCCCTACAACATCAAACCCTTCACGGATGAGGTACAGTGTGACATTTCTCCTCTTAGGGTTTGTGATGTATTATTAGGCCAACCATACTTGTGGAAGCATTATACTATGTATGAGTCTAGGCCTCACACTGTTATTATTACTTTTAGTAATAATTTATATAGGATATCGAAGGTAGCCTCACCTATCACTATCTTTTTGATCTCTACTAAGCAATGCAATAAGGTAATCTCCTAGACCATGAAATTTGTTTTGTTTTTGATTTTCTCTCAAAGTAAGGGAAAGATCTTGGACACATCCATATCCCTTGGGAAAGGTTCCTCCATGTAATAGAAGTAGGTGGATAAGGTCATAGAAGAATACAAAAACATCCTCTCCTCACCAACAGGGTGCCCTTACACTGTCAGGTCAATCATTCGATTGATCCGACCCCTAAAGAACCACTACTCAATGAGCTGATATATCGCCTCTCCATTTTGGAAAATGAAGATCAAGTGGTAGATATAGGAACTGCTACAAAACGGGAATGTCCGACCAAGTTCCTCACCTTGTGGGAGCCCGATTTTACTTGTACAAAAGGATGGGACCTAGAGGCTTTGCATTGATTATTTGACACTGAACAAAATCACTGTCAAGAATGGGTATCCAATCCCATTGATTTATGACCTTCTTGACCAGCTCAAGGGGACCAAGTATTTTTGTTAGATCGATTTGAAGTACGGCTATCACCTTGTTCCAATAAATCCCATTAATGTATCAAAGACCACATTCAAATACAAGGAGGTGCTTTTTGAATGGTTGGTAATGCCTTTCGGGTTGAAAAATATGCTTGGAACTTTTATGAGGTTCATGGATGACATGATGTGGTCCTTCACCAAATTGTTGATGGTTATATATCTAGACAACATTCTTATCTTTAACAAGAGTTGGGAAGAGAACTTGCAACACATTTGACAGGTCCTTCAAACCCTGCGATGACACAAACTATGTGCCATATTGGGGAAATGCATCTTTGGAATGAGCTAGGTCCAATATACGGATTACATCATAGATGAGAAAGGTGTGCATGTGGTCTAGCTAATATCTAAGTCTTTAGGATTGGCTGACCTTGACCACTTTGACAGAGCTTCACAACTTTTTGGGCTTTGCCAATTTTTATCAGAGTTTCGTGTTGGGATTCTCCCATATCACTTGGCCTTTGAGTTAGATTATCAAGGGAAAAGTGAAAGCAAAGTTTTCCTAGTCCGAGTCCAAACAAAGGGCATTAGTTGAGATGAAGCACCACCTCTTCTCTACACATGTACTCACATTTCTAAACCTACAACATCCATTTGAAATCGAGACAGAGGCATATGACTATGCTATTAGTGCAATTCTCACCCAACAAGGGAATCCAATGGCCTATCACAGTGATACACTTTCCAATACAATTTGGAAGTACCCCACCTATGATAAAGATATGTATTCTATCATGCTGACTTGTTGGCAATGGAAACATTACATTCTAGGGAAGGAGACAGTCATCCACATAGATCATCAACCTCTTCAATTTATACAAAAATAAGGGAATTTGTAGAATGATCGCCATCAGAAGTGGTCTACATATGTATAACATTTCTACTTGAACATTAAATATAAGAAGAACAACACCAATCATGTTGTAGATTGCCTAATGTATCTAAATAAGGTTCTCAACTCTTGTGGCCACGAGACCTTTGGATGGCTGCAACTATACAAGAATGATCTAGAGTTCGCCACCACATACCATATGTTAGTGGACGAAAAACAAGTTTTAGATTTCCATCTCCAAGATGCATTATTACACTACCTAGGACACCTTTGTGTTCCTTTAAGTGAGCATGCCAAAATGATTTGGGAGGCACACTACAATGGGGTTGCAGGACATTTTGGTGTGGAGAAAATTATGGCTGTACTACAAAAGTATTTTTAATGGCCAAGGCTTCGATAAGATGTTGGAAAATATATCAGATCATGCACTACCTATGACATCGCTAAGCCAACCATCAAGAAGAAAGCCCTGTACACTCCTCTACCTACTCTTAGCCAACCTTGGGAATCCATCTCCATGGAATATCTGTTTGGCCTCCCTTCTACCAGGCATGGAAATGACTGTGTAATTATGGTCATGGACAAATTTTCTAAGATGACTCTATTGGCGGTTTGCAAGAAGAGTATCACAATAGAGGATAGTTCCAAACTCTTCTTTTAACGAGTGTGGGTACATTTCGGGATCCTGCAGAGCATTTATCAGATTGGGATAACATGTTTCTAAGCACATTCTAGTTGAGCCTCAGGATGTTATTGAACACCAAGCTCACTAAGTCGACTGCATTCCATCCCCAGACTGATGGCCAGATAGAGGTCGTAAAAAAGGATGATAGTGCACACATTATTCATGTACAACAACAAGCATCCATGAAATTGGGATGAAATATTTTCTGATATGCAATGCAATTATAACAGAGCTATCCATAGCTCAATTGGACGAAGTCCCTTTTAAGTGGGTCTAGGATTTGTTATCATTCAGATTTTCCCAGAAGTTGTAAGAAGGGGAAAGGGGTTTGAGGTAACCACAAACCAATCTTTTAGATACAGAATCTAGCCAATCTGTATCCAGAGAGGGCTCTCTCTTTAAGTCTTAGTTTTGTTTGATAAGATTTTACGCTAGGTATTAGAGCTTGGGGTTTTGTTTGAATTTGTTGGTGAAGTTCAATAGCAAAGGGGTAGAACTGAATAGTTTAGTCCATTAGGCTAATGGAGTCAGGGAAAATGGCTCAAGTGGATTTGGTTTCTCAATGAAGGATGGTTTCACAGGGCAAGGTAGCTGAACAGGGAGCAAATAGAGACTTCAAAAAGATGGGATGAACTTAAAGGGTTAAAGGGAAATTAAGAATCCTTCAACATACTTAAGAGAGTAGAACATGACTAACCATCAATAAAGAACAATTAAGGATTCTTTACTAAATGATTAAGATGAATAAACCAGGAAACAGGAGTAATTAAGAATTCACTATTTATGCTATTTTAGAAGAAAACATTGAGAAAAAAAACGATTGAAGCAGATTACACTTAAGAACTTTCTGAATTATTCTTTTTCGTTTTAACTTTCAGATGTGGAACATAATGAATATAATAAACTAGAAAACATTAACACTTGAGATATAAGATACTTATTTGTTTGATGTCCAATACATGAATCCTGTGAAAAGTTCTTTACATCAATCCTTCATCCAACTAGCCATGAAAAATTTGTCCAACAACACTTTTTATTCCAAAATATCAGTTTTATAGCAATGTCAAAGAATCCACCCTCAATATTCTGAATGGGGGTGCATTTATACAAAAAAATTTACAATGAAATATCTCATAGCAGAGTGAGATATAAACTGGGATGACTAATCATATTTTCAAGAAAATAGGGCCAGAAGACCTCGTAGATGACAGATAAGGCAATTGAATGGTTTGTTGTCCCTATTCTTGAGAATGTACTGGAGTTAGGCCCTATGATTTGGCCTCTTGTTGTCCTTGGTGTAATTATGTGCTGGCTACTCTGTTTTGATCTTCCTACTGATACACTTTACCTGCATCTGATACTCTTTACCTGTTGATCTCTTTTCATCCTCTTTATCCTTATTGACTGTAGTAAAAATCAAAAGTTACCTTTTACCAAGGGTAAATTACAAAATTTCAAGCATTTCTTCCCACCATTTTGGCTGTGGTATTCTGGTTTTATGAAGCTTTATGAGAGTTTCATCTGTTTCTATATACCTGAAAAATGTGGGCTGAATTGGGAACAAATGCTTTAGTTTGTGCTCGACATAGAATAAGTTCTCTAGGCTGTCATAGAGAACTCGGTCGGTAGGGAGTGATTTTATTCCTGATACACTTGTTGATGAACTCGCTTGATTGCCTGCATATTGATTCAATTTATCCACATAATCTTTATGCCTCATTAATCTGTCATTAATCACTAAAGGACTGGGTAGCCATTTACTTTGTAAAATGGAAAATTTCTCCATGAAAGCATTGATCTCTGTCTGTATGTAATGACATCTTCTTTCTAAATTCTGCATCAAAGTTTTCTTGGTTAATACCCTTTTGATTTCCAAAATGGTTTTTGTTCTAATTGTAATACCAAATTCTTCCAGCTGTTCCTTATTCTTGGTATTCAAAAAATGTATGAGCCTGTTGGCTTCCTTAGACATTTTTCCTAATTGTGCTTTTGTCCTTTGAATTTCTTCCAGGGCTGTATTCACTAGATCAATCTGCTCAAAAATTACTTAGATGGATGGCCAAACATCATTTATGGATTGAGTAATGTTGGCCCAAAGAATTTTCTTGATTTCTGCGAGAGGTTTGTCAAAAGCAAGATCATTTTCTAATGATTTCACTTTATTTTCTAATGTTTTAATCTCTCTTGTTTTTTTTGCAACATTTATCTTTGAGAGATCATAGCTTCGTTCTATCTTAGCCAACTGTTGTTTTACTCTGTTTAGTTTTGAAACTTATAGTCTCATGTCCTCCATTGACTTTATTAAGTCCTCTGTGCTCAAATTGGCACTGCTGCCCTGTGTTATCCTTGATGTTCTTGCTATTACTGTACCTGTGACCACCTCTACTGTGGCTGTTGGGATGTTTGGTGCTAATGCTGTCCCAAGTGTAGAAGGGATTGCTGATGAGACTACTGGTATTATATCAGGAGGTTGAGAGGTCGACTCTCCCTGCTTGTCCTTCAGTGCCATTTCTAGTTCTTGTTTAGTCTCATTCAGTTGCTCATTTAGTTTCAAAAGTAAATCCATCGACTCTTCTTCAGATTTTTGCTTTATAATCTCAGCAGTCTGTGGATGGGTAGCAATATCTTCATATTTCTTCTTGATTAATGCTTCTATACCCTTCACATCTTTGCGATTGTGTCCCAATCCAATAATAATTTCTTCTAAAGACTTTATTCTGTTATCTTTAGCTAGGGAGGAGGCTTTCTCTAAGTGTAGTTTGGCAGTAGTGTTATCCAAATAATTTTGTAACCTATGGGCCATCATTGCCTTACCAGTTAAGGTTGAATAAATAATTTCTTATGTTTGTTTATGCAATTAAATATGATCCATAGGATGAATATCCTTTACCATGACTTCCAAATTTGTTCTGAGATAATCTGCCACTGATTGAGGTTGTTGCACTTTAGGCTTGAAGTAGCTCATTATCATCTTACCCTCCTTAATGTCATAGGCTGACATTAATCTCTGTTGATTTGTGGGGGCCATTTTCAAATATTGATTGTAAATTTGAAGTCTTAATGGATCCTTCCTAGCTTTTATTTCTATAAAGGATTTCTTGATATCTAAGGCATCTTTCATTGGTGGCCTGAAAGATGATACCTCTGCACTTTGCTACGTTTATAGCTCTTGTCTCTGTGAGCTAGTGGATGTTCCTCCCACTGGAAAAGTGTGCTAGCTATCTACTCTTTCTCTCCTCTGATTATCTGTGGTCTCTTCAACAAATTCCCCCTCTGAAAGGGGATTTGACCTTTGCTTTTTTGTACAGGATGCTCTGAGGGTCCATTGGCATGGGTAGCTACTTCCCTATCTCTCTTTTTGTTCCTTTCCTCATTCAAAGGAGTCTGCAAGTTGGGAGTTTCTTCTACATTAGTTTGAGTTGGAGGAGTTGGCATTTGGACCTGTTCCTTAGAAGTTTCAGGTTGTTTAGACATTGTAGATTGTTCTATGATTTGAATACTGGTTTCTAGTTCTTTGCATTTAGATGACTTTGTAGCTGGTGTGATAGTTTCCTGTGGAGGTTGTTGAGAGGTTCCAGTAATAGAAGCATCAATTCCTGATCTTTGTACCTACCCAAAAGAATCAAGGTCAAGTGTTTTCTAAAAATCTTTCATAACATTCTCAATATTGACCTACTCACTCTGATTCTTTACTAAGGTCCCTTCTCTCCATTCATCCATCTTTGCAAAGTGTTGAATTTCTAGGATCCTATGGTGAATGTATGGTGATAACCTGTTCTTCATTCTTCTATCACATATAAAGATGTTAGGGTCATATGGTATCCACCTAAAACTCTTTTTTAACTTAAGATGATCTTCTAAAATTATTTCAGCGTCTCTCCACGCCTCCCTAGTGTTGCAGACAAAAGGGCCTAGCTCGTTCTTGATTCTAAGCTGAGCTTTCTTTTTGGCATTATAAAAATGGACTAGGTATGAGTTTATCATTTGCCTAAAATATTCCAATGCAAAGAGTCTCATTGGAACATACTTTGGTAGCTTAAAGGGGCAGAGCTCACACCCATAGATCCTGATTTCTGTATGGTTCTTATATTGGTACCAGTCACCTATCCTATATTGCTTGGAAAGCTGGAGGATATTCTTCATATCACCATTGATCTTAGGAGGGGAAACTCCTGTCAACAAAGTGGTTGCTGAATGAACAAATAGATCTATGAACTCATTGTAGGTGTAAGGGGTCTCAAGGGACTTATGGAAGATGGGACTCCAAAATATGATAGACCTGGGATTTCCTTTGGTGTTAAGCTTCCTGATAGGGAAAGAGAAGTTCTTTGACTGATAATACAACATAAGATGATAGATGAAAGTGGTATACTTGAAGACTCCTTCATCATCCAGTCTTAGGAATTGATCATGAATCTTATTAGCAATATAGAAGGCATAGTCATACTTAACAACAGGTCGCTATCCAGGAGTAAAAGTTGACAGTAAAACTAGGGTTACTTCATCAACATATTCACTAGTGTTAAAACCCATAACTAAAGATATCATATCCACTATGAGTCTGCCCATATCTGTGAAAAAATTCTGTACATAAGGAGGGGGGCCTTTGGGTTGATGTTTTTCTAATATGAAGGTCTGACAGATGCGAATGAGTTCTGATTGGGGTATTTTAGTGGATTTATCAAGTAAATATCCCATAGAAAGGGGAGTTAGGGCTTGATCAGGGGAAAATTGCAACATTTCATTTATGGATGCAGCTATAATGGGGAAAAGGACTGTTTGACTTGGGGACATAACAGCTCTTAGGTTTGGATCATAGTTTGCTTGGCATTGATAAATTATATTAAGGAAAACATGGACTGAGGGAAGAAAATACCTGGGGAGGTTGGATTCCCACAGTCCCAGGATGTTTGAGCCATTTAGGTAGTTGTCTCTGGATTGGCAAAAGACCTTGAGATGATTCTGGTTAGTGGATAGGTCCTTTATTTGGAAGTCTTTATCTGCGAGAGGTAGATAGTCTAGGTCCTTATGAGGGGCATTGATAGGTGTGACATTTAAAGTAGTAGGGGTTTCCATTTCTGGTTCTTGTGGATTCAGAAATAGAATTTGGGTTCTTTGTGAAAAAGGGCAAAACAACAGGTCTGGGAACATAGATAATGAAACAAAGTCTGAACTTGTACTGAATTTGGCCTTTTCTTGTGGAATTTATAATGTAAAACCAAACTTGCAGGGTTTCGACGGAAGTTGGATAAATACCTGTATTGGGGAAGTGGACAATGCAATGGCAGGTTGGATAATAGGTTTTCAGGCTGCGTCCCTACAAATTTTCTTAACCAAGTGGTGGTTGGAAAGTTTTAATAGTTGACTTGGACATTTCTTTGCATGAGAGCATGGGTTGTTGTACATAATACTGAAAACGAAACTTTGTTTGTTTTATTAAGAAAGTCAACGTTGGCGGGGTTTTTATTATTTCGGGTGGATGACGTAAGCGGAAAAAGATGTTTTGTCGTATACGGAGGGCGATAAGTGGTCTGGTATCACACCGCTTTTGGGGTCGGGCAGTATTTGGTTGGGAGCCAGCGATCCCATTAGTTGTATGACATGTGGTAGAGGTACGGGGTGAAAATCGCTTGGTGATCATGCGTTAATGTGCGGTCACCAAGGGGGGCACGATATCAACAACGATCTTCGGATGGGGAGGACTTGATCGGATGGTGGACGGGAGGCGTAATGTGGCGGAGTTTAACTGCGGCAGGTCCAACATAATTAACAGTTAATTAATTGTATCGAGGGTGATATAATAGGTCGGGGAGGTTCTTAATTAACCGTGAGGGTTAATTAATTCCATGTTAATGCAGTGGGAGATTTAGTTTCTTAATGAGTCAATGATTAACCCATTAATCCGATTTTAACACTGATTATGGTTATATTTAACCGGGGCAGGATATATAACATTTCGGGGATTTCTATATATATTTAATAATACAGGGAAGGGCGAACTTTTTCCAGGAGTTATATTATATAAGTTAGAAATTAATATGAAACAATGTAATGAAAAACGCTAAGTAAAACATCAGAGTGTACATTTAACTTAGGCTTAAGTGGAAAAAAAGGGGTTTTGTGTAATATTGTGTATGTTTCCTAAGTAAAATAGGATTTTACTTAGGAAAAGGCTTATACGAGTGAATGAATGATGGTTTTAAGTACTTAGGCTTTTGAAATTATTGGGCCGAGGGTCCAGTCCCTCCAAAACTTAGAGAAATGCTTTGAGCCCCTCCAATTTAGCAAATACCTTAGTACTTATGGGAAATTAGTGAATAATTAGGGAAAATGAGAAGGGGAGTTAATCATAGTGACCTTGTTTTGCTTGAGATGCTTTCAATGTACTGTATGCTTTGGCCTTGTGATGAAAAAGTGAAAGATTAAGACATTTAGAGACATTATTCATCACACATAATTCTGCAACATCATCTACCTACCCTACCTACTTAAACCTAGCATTTTTTCTTCTTTGTTAGGGTGCACTTAAGCCAACAAACCCTCTTCAACTTCCTTTTCTTTGACATAATGATTTCTATCTAAATCTACACTTATTACATCCAAGGGCTCAGATTAAACTGTTGAACTCCTTTTTATTTACTTTGCCTATCTACTTATCTGCCAAGATTACACTATTTGGTCAGATATTTATTCTCGATTTCTAAAACATGAAATTGAAAGATGAATGAGCCAAGTTTAAATAGTTTGAATATTCATAAATTGTGGCATAAGTAACAAGCTGCACACAATTTGTTTATTACACAAAATGAAAAAGTAGTGGCATTTAAACTTGCACACTTTCCTGGTCTTTTTTGTTTGGGGTTCATTTTCTTTCATTTTCTTGACCATATTTATTATTTTTACCCTTTTATTTTTCTTTTAGGGTATACCCTATTTACATTTTTTAAATTTTTTGATTTTTTGAAAATATGGAAAACCTTTGCAACAAGAAAAGGTATGAACATATTACAGGGCTCATCAAGTCAATCATGACATATGACACCTATTAGTATAGGGGCCTAACACTGGCTCCACTTGGGGATGGCTTTTCCAGGTGAAAAGTCAAGAATAGTAGATCAGATAGCCTCTAAATGACTTTGACTGTATTCTGCAATATTCTTTTTCCTGCTGCTTTATTCTATGTATGACAATGATACTTCTGAAGCTTAGGGCCTTCTCTTCGGGCTTCAACTCCAAAAGTCATTGTCCAATCAAAAATGCGACATTACAAAGGATATAGTATGTATATGTTAATCATCATGGTAAACTTAATAGGTAGGAACAAAGTAGTGTTTTATCATTCGACCATTGACTGGTCCTTCCTTTGATGATGTACCATCCAATTTCTTCAAATAATATGTATTGTTTCCCTGTAGAGCCTGGATAATGTATGGACCTTTCCATAGGAAGTCAAACTTCCCATGTTTGCCCTTGTCCTCTCTTCTGGAATCCCATCTCAGCACTTTATCTCCAGAGTGGAAATCTTCTGCTTTAGTTCTTCTATCAAATATCTTCTTGAGCTTTTCCTGCCATATTTGGGATCTTTGATACACTTCCTCTCTAGTCTGCTTCAAATTTATGGTTTGATTAATCCTCCTTTGGATGTCATTGGGTTCCATTTGAGCTTCTTGAAGTAGTTTCATAACATGAACTCCCAATGATGAAGGGAATACTGCCTCCATGCCATAGACTAATTGATAGGGACTAGTGCCAATGGATTTTTTAGTTGTCAATCTGTCTGCCTATAATGCATTTATCAGTTTCTTATGCCAAGTATTTTTATTTTCTTCCAATAGTTTCTTGATAATATTGATAAGGATTTTGTTGGAGGATTTAGCTAGTCCATTTCCTTGTGCATAATAGGCTGTGGAATGGCCCAAGGTAATATGGTATTTATTACAAAAACTGATCATCTTTCTTGATTTAAAGGCAGCAGCATTGTCTGTTATGATTTTTGTGGGGCAGCCAAATCTGGATAATATGTTGGTTTCTAGGAATCCTATGATTACTGCATCTGTGGCCTGTCTAGAAGGTATGGCCTCTATCCATTTGGTAAAGTAATAAATGGCAGTAAGGATCCATTTATGCTAGCCAGAGGAGGGAGGGTGGATTTCTCCAATGAAGTCAAGACCCCATTGTTGGAATGGTTTTTTAGTAGAGATGGGTTTCAAGGGTAAAGGTAATAGTTTTCTCTTGCCCTCAAAAATTTGGCATTTATGGCAAGAGGTAACAAATTTTTTCAAGGTTGGCCAATAGAAACCAACCATTAAGATCTTATCTGTAGTTGATTTCCAGTAGAAGTGTCCACCACGGTCTCCTGCATGAAATCTTGAAGTGTCTTGTCAGCTTCATTCTTTAGTAAACAACTCAATAAGATTCATTCATGATTTTTCCAAAAAAAAAGAGCACTATCTAGAATGCAAAACTTTAAAGCTTTCATCTTTAAAAATCTACTTTTTGTTCTGGACAACCCTGGAGGAGCCTGCAGGTTTTGTAATACAAAGATTATATCAGCATACCAAGGGGAATCTAAGAAGGCCTGGCCGATCTGTGGAGTCGCCATCTCCTATTTGTTGTCCAATTCATTTATGTCTAGGGCTTGACAGTTTGTTTCTGTCATGAGTTTAGCCAATCCCTACCCTTTTATCAATTTGATAGGTTTTATTTCAATATCATACTCTAAAATGGTAGCAATCCATTTACCTCTTTTGCTTTCAATTCCATCCTGAGTTAGGATGTCCTTGACAACAACGTTTGGTACATAAGCTACCACATGAGAATACAATATGTAAACTCTAAAGTCCTTAATTGCTTTAACAAGTGCCAATGCCTGTTTTTCCATGATTCTGTACTTCAGTGATGCATCTCTAAGTGCTTTACGAAAAAAGGCTATGGGTTTCTCACATCCTTGGTCATCCTTTTGTAGTAAAACAACTGCTATAGTGTGCTCTGAGGCAAAAGGAAAAATTATGAAATCTTTATCAAATTGGGGACTTGTAAGGACCGACGTTCTGGTCAAAGCCATTTTAATTTCTTCAAATGCTTGTTTGGCTTCTACTGTCCATTTTATAATTGAATCCTTTCTTAACATATTATTGAGTAACCTAATTAATTCTGCTAAATTAGATATGAATCTTCTCAAAAAGTTTATCTTTCCTAAGAAAGCTTGAAGTTCTTTGATACTTCTAGGATGAGGTATCTGCAAAATTGCTTCTATTCTAGTAGGATCAATCCGAATGCCATCCTTTGAGAAAATGTGCCCCAAGAGCTTACCTTCTTCAATACCAAACAAAGACTTTTTAGGATTTAAACAGATACCATACTTTCTACATTTGAGAAATACTTGTCTGAGATGATCTAAATGATGCTTATATGACTTAGAAAAAACAGTTAATTCATCCAGATATATGACAAGAAAATCATGAATCTCTTTAGCAAATGCAATATCCATTGCTCTCTGAAAAGTGGCTCCTGCATTTTTAAGTCCAAAAGGCATTTTAATATACATGAATATGCCCCATGGTGTGGTAAAGGAAGTTTTTTCTTGATCATCAGGGTGAACTAGGATTTGGTTATACCCCGAAAATCCATCCAAAAGTGAAATCCTAGATGCTCCCACTACCCTTTGCAAAATGTGATCCATCTTAGGTAAAGGGAAATTATCCTTTAAAGAAACTTTGTTTACATTTCTTAGATCTACACATGGTCTGATTTCACCAGTTTTCTTCCTAGTAGATACTAAATTAGATACCCACTCTAAAACTCTTATAGGTGCAATTATCCCTACTTCGTACATACATTTAATCTCTTTCTCAATTAGTGGTAGTAATACAGGGTTGATTCTTTTGAGTTTCTGTTTGAATGGTTTCTGGTCTTTCTTCAAAGGTATGGTATGCTAAATTATTGAAGTATCATATGATTTCAAATCCTCATAACTCTAGGTGAAGACATCCTGGAATTCTCTAATGAGTTCAACATATTTTAACTTTTGGTCAGGAGGTAAGGACTTTGATAGTTTAACCATTTTTGGATTTTCTTCAGTTCCTAAGTTATAATCTTCAATGTCTGCTTTTAGTGGTTCCATCTTTGGTTTCTTAGGAATGCCATTGGAGTTGAAGAGGTCCTCTAGAGGAGTTAATCCCTTAGGCAGGTGATTGTCTTTTAGATCTATGATCTCTGTTTCTTCTTTGTTGATCTCATCAAGGTCCATCTGTTTTAAGTCTTGAATTTCCTATTTAGTGAAAGTTGTGGGATGAAGCATTTGAATGGAACTGTCTTCTACCATGATGGCATTTACTTCATCTATTTTTTTAGTAGCATCAATATCTATGTGACTATGAGAAAATTCATTATCTAAAGTTAGAAAGTTATTAATTTTCTAATCATTTTCAAAAACTTGCCAGTTCTTTACATTGTCAGGGATAGCTGGCATATGCCTAATTTCAGTAGTGAACTGATCGTTAGGTTCAAATGGTAATTTACAAGTACTGGCAAACATGGCCAGACTATAAGCATGTAAGTTGTGCTTCCTAGATACTACAACAAACTGAGTTTCCAGAAAAGTATTAAGAATGTCTATAAATGTTCCCCTATAATATCCTAATCTAGTATCTCTAGTAAGGTACTCTCCTTTAATATGATTAATAATTAATTCTGAATCACCTATAACAGAAACTCTAATTGCTCTTAACCTTTTTACAATTTTAAGTCCTAGCAAAAGAGCTTCATACTCTGCCATATTATTGGCGCATTTAAAATTTAGCCTATAGGCATGGCCTTCATCATGGTCATTTTCTAAGTTATGCACCCAAATTCCTGCCCCTGCCCCTAATTTGTTTACTGACCCATCAAAATCTAAGTGCCAGAGAATTTCATGGACATAATCAGTGTCAGGGGTAGTGGGAATTTGTTTAGTTGGGGGTTTCAGTTTTTCATTCTCATCAAGTTTACCTTTGTCATATGATTGGTCATTTGTATCTGAGATTTCCTACATTAGAACACTTGTTTTTCCTGTTTGAATTTCTTTTGGTTCTGCTGTTAAAACTTGCTCATTGTTGGCAAGATTGATTTTGACATTATATAGAATAAATGAATCCATATCTGAGTGTACCAAGTAGATAGGGAAGTTTTGTGGTTTCTCCTGACTACTTACTACATATTTCATTAGTGTCTCTCGATATAGCTCCTTAGGTTGGCTGAAAACAGAGATAGTAGCATAAGACATGTCCAACTGTAGTGATCCTTGGAGTTTAGCACCCTAGGACCTGGATAACAACATCCCATATTTTGGAGGGATATGTGCTACTACTATATCCATCAAGATTGTTTTAGCAGGGTACTAAACTAAAGAAACACACAGGTCTTTTATTAACCTTAAACATCTCACTTGGCTTGAATCAAAAGAAAAGAGATCTTTATAAGGTCTCGTGATGTCAAGATCTAATTTATCCATTACATATTTGGGCATTAAGTTGTGAGATGCCCTAGAATCAAACATAACATTGTGGAGGATTTTTTCATGAATATTTAGACTCACATAGAAGGGAGGCACACTTCCTTCTAGGTGTTTCCCATTCACTTTAAGGCCAAAGATTAGTTCTGGTTGGTCATCAAAAACATTTACAGAGTCTTCAGTTCCAGTGATTTTAAGTGATTTGTTTATTTGTTCTCGGTAGGCATCATGTTTAGCTAATTCAGACAGTCAAACCACTACCTTTAATTTGCCTACTTTGACTTCCAGATTGAAAGGTTTCTTAGTTTGGTCTTTAGTGATTCGAACAGTTGGATTCTCTCTATTTTCTGGATTTTCAATGTTTTTGTCTTTTTCATGTGTATGGTTAGTATTTACATTTTCTCCTAAATTAACTTCTGGAAGTTCTTCCAGAGTTGCCTTAGAGGTAAGGGGAATGGAAGAGTCTTTGTTATTCTATTGATTGTCAGATATATCTTCTATTATTAGATTAGAGGGGCTATTGTTAGGTCTAGACAAAATTTGTACATGTGGAGGTACTGATTTACCTTTGGCTAGTTCTTTTGGACCTTTCTGTTTGTTTTTATCAGGAACATCAATTCTTCTACTTCTCAAATTATACTGTTTGTGCACTTCGTAGATAGTTGTGTCATATCCCTCCTTGAAGTCAAACGATTCACCTGACTGGTTTTGAAATTGTTTGAGAACACGAGCTTCTTGATCTTCTTGAGTTAAAAACACTTCTCCTTCATTGTTAAGTCCTATTAGATTTATCTGAGTATCCTTAGGGGGATCTTGGGAGCTGGAAGCCTCTATGTAATTCTCTTGGAAAGGGGGTCTAATGTTCTGATCAGGGCTAGTTTTCCCAGTGTTTGGATTTTGGTTTTTTCGGAAATTGGGATTCCTCCCTCCCAAGGTGATTTTCTTTCTATTGTCTCCACTCTATCCCATAATCTTTCCATTCCTTTGATTATAGCATCCAGTTTCTGTTCCACAGGTAAAGATTCTTTTTTTCAGTGGTATCCTTCTTTCACTTCTAGCCTTGGCACGTTTTGATATCAAATTAGCCTCAACATTGACAACTATACTCTGCATTTATTCTAAAGTTCTAGGGGCTCTTTCCCTTAGCTGAAAAGCCATATCCGAATCAAATCCATCTGAGAACTTGATCAGGGCTAAGTCAGGTGGGGGTTTGAGGTTTTGAGGAATTGCATTGTAAACAACATTAAACCTAGTGCAGTAATCTTGCACCATTTCCTAAGTTCCTCCCTTAAGGTTTCATACTCTGATAAAATTTGTAGAGGATCTTTCTTCTTCTCCCAACGATCTAAGAATTGTGTATAAAGGGCTTGTAGGTCATTTATGCTATTTTCTCTTAGAGCCCTAAACCAAGTTCTAACTTCCCCTATTAAACTTTGGACAAATATCCTCATTCTAATATCATTAGCATCAATCTCATATATTTCAAAATAGTTAGTCATTTTTTTGGTATGTTGTTGAGTTGTGTAGGTGCCAGTGCCATCAAATTGGGTGATTTTACTTTGATAGTCTTGGGGCATAGCACCCAAGTTGGCAGGTAAATTCAGGGGGGTATACCTATTTTCCATAGCTAGAGGTAGTGATGAAACAACAGATGGGGTAGGGGTAACAATAGGAATGTGAGTTGTGGATGGAGGGGTAGAAGGAGGGGTTTATGGGGGAGTGGTTTGGGGTTGAGATGTATGAAGGAAGGATGTGGAACTTACAGAAGCATCAGTGATTGTAGAGGGATCAGGTGTTATTTTAGAAGTGAGTTCAGATTGTATTGAATTTTGTAAATGTCAGTCAATTGCAACACTGATAGCTTAAAATTTTAAGTCTTCAATAAAAACAGGGTCATGAACCAAGTGAACCAATTCAAACTCAGAAAATGTTACAAACAAAGAAGTTTCAAACTGCTCATCAAAGGGCTCGTCCTCAAGATAAACCCACTTTACAGGGCAAGATGTTGATTTGTAAATAGGCTGAGAACTAGCAGTACTTTCTTGAATTTCCTGTCTCCTAAGAATTCTGGGAATCAAATTAGGGTTCTCAAACACAGGTGGTGGATTTGGGTCACGGTTTGACCTAGTATAACGAGTCCTTTCTAAAGCCAGATTTCTTAGTTATGATTTTCTAAATTAATATCAACAACTTCTATGTTTTCTCTAGGATTTTTGAGTTTAAATTTAAAACAGTCCTAAATATTTGTTTAACTGAGGAACTGGTTTATGTTTAGTTCATAAACTAGACTGGAGATAGACTGAAGCAACATTCATCTACTTATGATCTTGCAAAGCAAGAGCAGCTCGAAGGCTACCTGGCTAACATCAGGCTCCGTATGTAGTTTATAAAGTAAACAATAATGATAACAAATTTTCGTTCCCCAATGGAGTCGCCACTATGTTATCACTCAGATTTTCCCAGAAGTTGTAAGAAGGGGAAAGGGGTTTGAGGTAACCACAAACCAATCTTTTAGATAAAGAATCTAGCCAATCTATATCCAGAGAGGGCTCTCTATTTAAGTTTTAGCTTTGTTTATTAAGATTTTAGGCTAGGTATTAGAGCTTTGGGTTTTGTTTGAATTTGTTTGTGAAGTTCAATAGCAAAGGGGTAGAATTGAAGAGTTTAGTCCATTGGGTTAATGGAGTGAGGGAAAATGGCTCAATTGGATTTGGTTTCTCAATGAAGGATGGTTTCACAGGGTAAGGTAGCTGAACAGGGAGAAAATAGAGATTTAAAAAAGATGGGATGAACTTAAAGGGTTAAAGGGCAATTAAGAATCCTTCAACATACTTTAAGAGAGCAAAACATGACTAACCATCAATAAAGAGCAATTAAGAATGCCCTTCTAAATGATTAGGATGAATGATTAAGATGAATAAACCAGGAAACAGGAGAAATTAATAATTCACCGTTTATGCTAGTTTAGAAGAAAACATTGAGAACAAAAACGATTGAAGACAGATTGCACTTAAGCACTTTCTGAATTATTTTTTTTCGTTTTAACTTTTAGATGTGGAACATAATGAATAATATAAACCAGAAAACATTAACACTTGAGATATAAGATACTTATTTGTTTGATGTCCAACACATGAATCATATGAAAATTCCTTTACATCAATCTTTCATCCAGCCAGCCATGAAAAATTTGTCCAACAACACTTTTTATTCCAAAATATCAGTTTTACAGCAATATCAAAGAATCCATCCTCAATATTTCGAATGGGGGTGTATTTATACAAAAATTTTTACAATGAAATATCTCATAACAAAGTGAGATATAAACTAGGATGACTAATCATATCTTTCAAGAAAATAGGGCCAGAAGACTTCGTAGATGACAGATAAAGCAACCGAATGGTTTGTTGTCCCTATTCTTGAGAATGTGCTGGAGTTAGACCCTATGATTTGGCATTTTGCTGTCCTTGGTGTAATTATGTGTTGGCTTCTCTGTTTTGATCTTCCTACTGATACACTTTACCTGCATCTAATACTCTTTACCTATTGATCTCTTTTCATCCTATTTATCCTTATTGACTGTAGTAAAAATCAAAAGTTACCTTTTACCAAGGGTAAATTACAAAATTTCAAGCATTTCTTCCCACCATTTTGGCTGTGGTATTCTGGTTTTCTAAAGCGTTTTGAGAGTTTCATCTGTTTTTGTATACTTGAAAAATGTGGGCTGAATTGGGAACAAATGCTTCAGTTCGTGCTCGACATAGAATAAGTTCTCTAGGCTGTCATAGAGAACTCGGCCTGTAGGGAATGCTTTTATTCCTAATACACTTGTTGATGAACTCGCTTGATTGCCTACATATTGATTCAATTTATGCACATAATCTTTATGCCTCATTAATTTGTCATTAATCACTAAAGGACTGGGTAGCCCTTTACTCTGCAAAATGGCAAATTTCTCCATGAAAGCATTGATCTCTGCTTGTATGTCATGACATCTTCTTTCTAAATTCTTCATCAAAATTTTCTTGGTTAATACCCTTTTGATTTCCAAAATGGTTTCTGTTCTATTTGTAATACCAAATTCTTCTAGTTATTCCTTATTTTTGGTATTCAAAATATTTATGAGCCTGTTAGCTTCCTCAAACATTTTTTCTAATTGTGCTTTTGTCCTTTGAATTTCTTCCAGGGCTGTCTTCACTAAATCAATCTGTTCAAAAATTACTTGGATGGATGGCCAAACATCATTTATGGATTGAGTAATATTGGCCCAAAGAATTTTCTTGATTTCTGCCAGAGGTTTGTCAAAAGTAAGATCATTTTCTAATGATTTCACTTTATTTTCTAATGTTTTAATCTCTCTTGTTTTTTCTGCAACATTTATCTTTGAGAGATCATAGCTTAATTCTATCTTAGACAACTGTTCTTTTACTATGTTTAGTTCTGAAACTTGTAGTCTCATGTCCTCCATTGATTTTATTAAGTCCTCTGTGCTCAAATTGGCACTACTGCCCTATGTTATCCCTGATGTTCCTGCTGTTGCTGTACCTATGACCACCTCTACTGTGGCTGTTGGGATGTTTGGTGCTAATGCTGTCCCAAGTGTAGAAGGGATTGCTGTTGAGACTACTGGTATTACATCAGGAGGCTGAGAGGTCGACTCTCCCTGCTTTTCCTTCAGTGCCTTTTCTAGTTAGTGTTCAGTCTCTTTCAGTCGCTCATTTAGTTTCAAAAGTAAATCCATCAACTCTTCTTCAAATTTTTGCTTTATAATCTCAGCAGTCTATGGATGCCTTGAAGGAGGCAGCTTTAGCTGCTTCCTCAAGGCAGCAATATCTTCATCTTTCTTATTGATTAATGCTTCTATACCCTTCACATCTTTGGGATTGTGTCCAAATCCAATAATAATTTCTTCTAAAGACTTTATTCTGTTATCTTTAGCCAGGGAGGAGGCTTTCTCTAAGTGTAGTTGGGCAGTAGTGTTATCCAAAGAATTTTGTAGCCCGTGGGCCATCATTACCTTACCAGTCAAGGTTGAATAAATCATTTCTCTAGTTTTTTTATGCAGTTCAATCTGATCCATAGGATGAATATCCTTTGCCATGACTTCCAAATCTATTCAAAGATAATCTACTGCTGATTGAGGTTGTTGCACTTTAGGCTTGAAGTAGCTCATTATCATCTTGCCCTCCTTAATGTTATAGGCTGACATTAATCTCTGTTGATTCGTGGGGGCCATTTTCAAATATTGATTGTAAATTTGAAGTCTTAATGGATCATTCCTAGCTTTTATTTCTGTAAATGATTTCTTGATATCTAAGGCATCTTTCATTGGTGGCCTGAAAGATGATACCTCTGCACTTTTCTGCGTTTCTAGCTCTTGTCTCTGTGAGAGAGTGGATGTTCCTTCCACTAGAAAAGTGTGCTGACTATCTACTCCTTCTCTCCTTTGACTATTTGTGGTCTCTTCAACAAATTCCTCCTCTGAAAGGGGATTTAACCTTTACCTTTTTGTACCAGGCTACTCTTAGGGTCGACTGGTAGGGATAGCTACTTCCCTGTCTCTCTTTTTATTCCTTTCGTCCTTCAGAGGAGTCTGTAAGTTGGGAGTTTCTTCCACATTAGTTTGAGTTGGAGGAATTGACATTTGGACTTGTTCCTTAGAAGTTTCATGTTGCTTAGACATTGTAGACTATTCTGTGATTTGAATACTGGTTTCTAGTTCTTTGCCTTTAAATGACTCTGTAGCTGGTGTGCTGGTTTCCTGTGGAGGTTGCTGAGAGGTTCCAGCAATAGAAGCACCAATTCTTGATCTTTTTACCCGCCCAAAAGAATCAAAGGTCAAGTGTTTTCTCAAAATATTTCATAACATTCTCAATATTGACCTACTCACTCTCATTTTCTACTGAGGTCCCTTCTCTCCATTCATCCATATTTGCAAACTATTCAATCTCTGGGATCCTATGGTGAATGTATGGTGATAACCTGTTCTTCATTCTTCTATGACATATAAAGTTGTTAAGGTCATATGGTGTCCACCCAAAACTCTTTTGTAACTTAAGATGATCTTCTAAAATTATTTTAGCTTCTCTCCATGCCTCCCTAGTGTTGTAGACAAAAGGGCCTAGCTGGTTCTTGATTCTAAGCTGAGCTTTCTTTTTGAAATTACAAAAATGGACTAGGTCTGCATTTATCATTTGCCTGAAATATTCCAATGCAAAGAGTCTCATTGGAACATACTTTGGTAGCTTAAAGGGGCAGAGCTCACACCCGTAGATCCTAATTTCTTTATGGTTCTTATATAGGTACCAATCACCTATCCTGTACTACTTGGAAAGCTGGAGGATCTTCTTCATATCACCATTGATCTTAGGAGGGGAAACTCCTGTCAACAAAGTGGTTGCTGGATGGAAAAATATATCTATGAACTCATTGTAGGTGTAAGGGGTCTCAAGGGACTTATGGAAGATGGGACTCCAAAATATGATAGACCTGGGATTTCCTTTGGTGTCAAGCTTCCTGACAAGGAAAGGGAAGTTCTCTGACTGATAATACACCATAAGATGATAGATGAAAGTGGTATACTTGAAGACACCTTCATCGTCCAGTCTTAGGAATTGATCATGAATCTTATTAGCAATATAGGAGGCATAATCATACTTAACAACAGGTGGCTGTCCAGGAGCAAAAATTGACAATAACACTAGGGTTACTTCATCAACATATTCACTAGTGTTAAAACCCATAACTAAAGATATCATATCCACTATGAGTCTACCCATATCTGTGAAAAATGTCTATACATAAGGAGGGAGGCCTTTGGGTTGATGTTTTTCTAACATGAAGGTCTGACAAATGTGAATGAGTTCTGATTGGGGTATTTCAGTGGATTTCTCAAGTAAATATCACATAGAAAGGGGAGTTAGGGAAAATTGCAACATTTCATTTATGGAGGGAGTTGTTATGGGGAAAAGAACTATTTGACTTGGGGACATAACAAGTCTTAGGTTTGGATCACAGTTTGCCTGGCATTGATGAATTATATCAGGGAAAACATGGACTGAGGGAAGAAAATACCTGGGGAGGTTGGATTCCCACAATCCCAAGATTTCTGAGCCATTTAGGTAGTTGTCTCTGGATTGGAAAAAGACCTTGAGATGATTCTGGTTAGTGGATAGGTCATTTATTTGGAAATCTTTATCTGTAAGAGGCAGATAGTCTAGGTCCTTATGAGGGGCATTGATAGGTGTGATATTTAAAGCAACAGGGGTTTCCATTTTTGGTTATTATGGATTCAGAAATGGAATTTGGGTTCTTTGTGAAAAAGGAAAAAATAGCAGGTCTGGGAACTTATATAATGAAACAAAGTCTGAACTTGTACTGAATCTGGCCTTTTCTTGTGGAATTTATAATGTAAAACCAAACTTGCAAGGTTTCGGAAGAAGTTGGATAAATACCTGTATTGGAGAAGTGCACAGTGTAATGGCAAGTTGGATAACAAGTTTTCGGGCTGCGTCCCTTCGAATTTTCTTAACCAAGTGGCGGTTGGAAAGCTTTAACAATTGACTTTAATGTTGCTTTGCATGGGAGCACGGGTTGCTGTACAGAATACTGAAAACGACACTTTGTTTGTTTTATTAACAAAGTCAAGGTTGGCGGGGCTTTTATTATTTCAGGTGGATGACGTAAGCGTAAAAGGATGTTTTGTTGTGTGCGAAGGGCGGTAAGCGATTTTTTATAGCACTGCTTTTGGGGTCAGGCGGTATTCGATCGGGAGCCAGCTATCCCATTAGTTGTATGACGTGTAGCGGAGGTACAGGGTGAAAATTTCTTGGTGATCGCGCGTTAACGCGTGGTCACCAAGGGGGGCGTGATATCAACAATGATTGTCAAATGGGGAGGACTTGATCAGATGGTGGATGGGAGGCGTAATGTGGCAGAGTTTAACTACGGCGGGCCCAACACAATTAACAGTTAATTAATTGTATCGGGGGTGATATAATAGGCCAGGGAGGTTCTTAATTAACCATGAGGGTTAATTAATTCCATGTTAATGTAGCGGGAGATTTAGTTTCTTAATGACTCAATGATTAACCCATTAATCCGATTTTAACACTGATTATGGTTATATTTAACGGGGCGGGATATATAACATTTCGGGGATTCCTATATATATTTAATAATATGGGGAAGGGTGAACTTTTTATGGGAGTTATATTATATAAGTTAGAAATTAATATGAAACAATGTAATGAAAAGCACTAAGTAAAACATCAGAGTGCACATTTAACTTAGGCTTAAGTGGAAAAAAGGGGTTTTATGTAATATTGTGTATTTTTCCTAAGTAAAATAGGATTTTACTTAGGAAAAGACTTATAAGAGTGAATGAATGATGGTTTTAAGTACTTAGGCTTTTGAAATTATTAGGCCAAGGGTCCGATCTCTCCAAAAGTCAGAGAAATGCTCTGAGCCCCTCCAATTTAGCAAATACCTTAGTACTTGGGGGAAATTAGTGAATAATTAGGGAAAATGAGAAGGGGAGTTAATCATAGTGACTTTGTTTTGCTTGAGATGCTTTCAATGTACTGTATGCTTTGGCCTTGTGATGAAGAAGTGAAATATTAAGACATATTGTGACATTATTCATCACATATAATTATGCAACATCATCTACCTACCCTACCTAATTAAACCTAGCATTTTTTCTTCTTTGTTAGGGTGCACTTAAGCTGACAAACCCTATTCAACTTCCTTTTCTTTTACATAATGATTTCTATCTAAATCTGCACTTATTACATCCAAAAGCTCAGATTAAACTATTGAGCTCTTTTTTATTTACCCTGCCTATCTACTTATCTGCGAAGATTACACTATTTGGTTAGATATTTATTCTCTATTTCTAAAACATGAAATTGAAAGATGAATGAGCCAAGTTTAAACAGTTTGACTATTCATAAATTGTGGCATAAGTAACAAGCTGCACACAATTTGTTTATTACACAAAATGAAAAAGTAGTGGTATTTAAACTTGCACAGTTTCCTGGTCTTTTTTGTTTGTGGTTCATTTTCTTTCATTTTTTTGACCATCTTTATTATTTTTACCCTTTGATTTTTCTTTTATGGTATACCCTCTTTACATTTTTTAAATTTTTTGATTTTTTGAAAATATGGAAAACCTTTGCAACAAGAAAAGGTATGAACATATTACAAAGCTCATCAAGTCAATCATGACATATGACACCTATTGGTATAGGGGCCTAACATGATTTGAACTTGATGAGCCCGAGTATTGCAACAAGAATGCTGCAACGCCCAAGGCTACCAACTTAAATTATTAACTAGGGTTTTTTACAAACTTAAGAGGTGTCTTCACTATATGTGCAACATGTAATGTGTCCTTCTTTCGTTGATCTGATGCAATGAAGTGAATGCCATAAAATCTATCCTAAACTAGTTGGAAAAATTGAAATGCTTATCTATTTTTAGGAATGGAAATGTTACTCTAGTTTTCATAAATGTAAAGGTTAACCTACTTGCATAAATGTAAATTCTATTCTATTTGAAAAATGTAACTATTGCATCAAAAGGAGACCTAGTCTATGCAATAGAAATACAATTGTTGGAAATGGAAACCCTAGCTTAAGAGGTATGAATTAACAAAGCCTAATCATGAAGTCATTCTTCAATCATTTCATTCAAGATACATTTCATCAGCAAAGTTCATAACATACTTCATGAAGTAATCATGAAAATCGTCATTACACTCTTCAAGTCATGAAGATGTCCATTAACCATAATTGCAGAGGTGAATTGGAATGGAGAGGAGGCAAGGATTAAAAGGTATTTTGGTCTTAATAAATCATGGTTAAAATCCTGGACATAATTATTCAAGCCTAAGGGATAAAAACCAAGGTTTTGGAGCAACTTTGGTCAAGTTTACACGTGCTACAAGAGTGCTATAGGAGTTTCTACAAGAGTGGCAGATTGCTTTAGAAATGAGATAAATTTCCGAATTCCCAAGTAAATAAAATGAAAATGAGATGGGGATTTATTTATATTATTATTATTAATTAGGATTTTCTAGGGACTCCATTCCAAGTGAAATCACTCCAAAATACCCGTGTTAACGCGTGCTAAAAAATAGCAGAAAATTACTATAAAAACTGAAAATTCAAGAACTAGTGAGTTAGTTAACCTACCAAATGCCTAACCTAATCAAGTGAAAATTATATGGGGTAATTTTTTTATATTAAATTTAGTGTTTTTATGACCCAATAATAGTGTAATCAACTCAAATGAAGCTCATTGACATGTTCTAAAAAATAGTAGAAAATTACTACTCTTTCGCTACATATGACCTCCATAAATTCTAGATTTGTGAACTAATAACTCAATGATGAACATGAGAGTAATATTCCTCCATTTGATCATCATCACAAATATCCTAGTATTCTTTGAAACCTTCAATACAAATAGGGTTTGCCACAAACTCTATCATTTTGTTTGAAAAGAAACCGGATGAGCAGTTTAAGCTCTAAATGTTTCAGCCAGTGGAGTTGCCATGAGTGTTTCTGCAATATGGATTCTTAGAAAATGGAGTCGCCAAGTGAATGGTTCAACCTTCATATGTGTATCCCTATTATGCACCATCAATGGTCAAATATGAGACTTTATAGTATTTCCTGGGGAAGATGAAACCTTTCAGTCCCCAATATGGTCGCTAGAATGTTAGCAATCCATAATTTTCCTAGGCTTAGGAAGAAAACTACAAAGGTAACCACAAACAACTTTTAAAGCTAGGATCTATTCCTTCCAGCTTCAGAGAGGGCTCTCTCTATATGATTTATATTTCTATTTTTAAGATCTTAGGCTAGTTATTAAAATTTGAGGAGGGATTTTCAAAAGTTTGGTTGAAAGATGCTGGAAAAGTCCATTGGGAATGGAGTCATAAAATTTTGGGTAGTTAATTACAAATTAATAGAGTAGTTGTAACAGGAAAGGGTAGGAAAAATATTAGATCCTTTAAGAAATTTATGGTGTGGACGAGATGAAAAAGAAAAAGATCAATTAAATATAAAGCATATTGAAATGAATTTTATATTTAATCTCATGAGGAAAACATCATGATTATCTATAACAAGCCATAGTAGAGTACACCTAAGTAAATTCAACTCTTAATATTCTTGTAACAATCAAGAGTGAAAACCATATGGAAACTGAGAAAAATAAACAATTTTACATAAGAGAACACATCACTATTTGCTTGACACAAGAACCTTGGAACAAAACTTCTCGTGTATTTCTGAAAATTGATTACTTTGAGTAAAATCCATGACTTACATCTAGGTAGAGCTCTTTTATTCATACATAATCCAACCCTTACTAAGTCTTATTACAAAATATTTATAGACTTTCTATTAAACTAACTTCAGATTCCAAAAATGAATTGATTACAAAATAATATCTAACAAAGATATAGATAATTTTGAAACAAAACTCGAAAATAGGAATTCTGGAGAAATTCAGTCATTTTATTGAATCTTTGAAGGAAATATGTTGCTAACTTTAGCTATTTTCTAGCCCCTTAAGTTTGTCTTTTTGCCAAAATTGTAGGACTTCTATTTGTTCTTGTTTGATCAATTCCAGTAATTGGTCCCATCGCTCTTCACCCAGGATAGAAAAATTTACCATGTTTCTAAATATTTCATCTGCCTCTATGATCCAGGTGGATATTGGTGGCCACCCGCCTATTCCACCTAGACCCCCTAGTCAGTTTCATCTGTTTCCTTGTTCATTTCAACATTTACTATTTTTAGCAGTATTTCGGGTCCTGAACTTCAAGAGCAACTTTGACCCCATAAACAACATTTTTTGGGGTCCGCGGTAGGCCCATAACTGTAGACATGGGCCTATGCCAAAACCTGTAGTACTTAGAGAGAAATTTCCAACAAGGTATCATATGCGCCAAACGAAGATAATATGACCAAGTTATGACCCCAGGAATTTGGCTACCTAACTAACCCCAATGAGGCCCACAAACTCTTGGTGTTACATCTCCTAGGGTTAGGGTTTTGGTTGCTTAGGGTTTTCTCATGTTTTCCAATAATAAATAGGCCCTTAAGCCTCATTGTAATAGAGTTTAGAGGCATGTAGCTGCCACATCTCTTCTCAGAGATGAGCTACCATCGCCCGAGCTATCTTATTTCCATTCTGTTTGTAAGCATAGTTCAATATTTTTCTATTAATGAAATGAAGTGCTTTTCTGCCGCATATTTGTGTTTATGATTATATCTGTAAATTTTCACATTCCTATTTAAGGGCAGATCAGTGGTATTAGAGCGGTCTCCTCTTTCTCTTTTTTTCTTTGCATGTCCCCAACGAGGGCTTGATTTGGTTGAACCATTGCATGATTAGCCTCACAAAACCTAACGACCTCTCATGGTGGAAGAAAATAAAGACGAGGGGCAGGTGATCCTTTCAAAATGTCACTTGAGGAAGCCCTCGAGTGATAGAGGGACGTGATGATGGATAACTTTGCCCAGATCCTTTGATAACTACTCAAAAGCAATGCATTTTTATCCATCAACCACTCTGGAGGTGCCACTCCTTTTAAGGTACAAGTTAAATTTGATATTCCCATATTCGAAGGCATGATAGATGAAAACATCGTATATAAATGGATAAATCTATTGGAAGGATATTTTTTAGTTCATGATTTTTCCAATCGGGAAAATATTACTTTTTCACTTCCTAAAACTGCCCCACATGTCAAGGATTGCTGGGAAACCTACTATGAACAAAAGAACGAGAATGAACCCTTGCTGTTTTTAGCCACACCCACTTGGAATTCTTTCTGAAATTCCATCAAGGAACAATATTACCCTATCGGGAGCTACGATGACAAATACATAAAGTGGACCACGTTACGACAAGGAAGGGACCAATATGTGCCAAAGTTCACAAATACTTTCCATACCCTTCGCACGAACCTGGGTATCAAGGATACTGAGAAAAATTTGGTTCTTAAGTACTGCAGACGTCTACACAAGTACATCTAGGACAAGATGGAGTTCCTGGAAATTTCCTCTCTCAGCACGATGTATCGGTACGCTTTCAAGATTAAGCAGAAGTTTAAATAGAAGAAGCGGGACTTTGGATCTGCGAATCCAAAGTAAGGAAAAGGTGCCCCCAAACCATAAAAAAAATGACCAAGCCAAGGAGGCGCTACCCAAGATAGTCCACTGAAGCTACAAGCAAAGAATAACACCCCGAAGATGAACAAGGACATGGGAAAATGGTGTGAGTTCTATAAGAGCTCCACTCACAATACAAGTGAGTGTTGGGACTGTTACAGGTCAATTTGGGCACATCAAACTTGACTTCTAGATCAATACTATTAGGGTCCATCAATCCCTAATTTAGTTGTTTTCATTCCCTAATGAGGTCAACCTACATCATGCTTGCCTCCCAAAATTTTCCATGACACCATTCATCCAAAAAGTGTCTCTAAGGAGATCAACGTAGGTAGCCTTCTATAAGGCTGCATTGCAATGCAGTAACTACATTGAATGGGTGCGCTGTAGTGCACTTAGCCTTTGTTTCACCTGCACTGAGCGGGTTTCAAATAATTTTTTAAATGAATCCATTGGATACTTCTGGAAGTTTCCAAGTTGGTTGAGCTCACATTTGGATGAGGAAGAGGATGAATGAAACTCAATCCATTATCCCTTCCTCCATGGAACTACCTCCCAAATTTGGCAGAGCATTCATGAAGGCGATTAATGGCTTAACCTTCTCCATTTAGCTATAAAATGATCAAGCATTCAAAGGCTGGTCTAGGTTGGAATTTCTTGAGCTAAGGAAATGCTGTTTGAATGAGATTAGTAAGAGTATTGTAATGATGTCGAATTGTTGCTTCATGAGGAAATAAGGGATTGAAACTAGAAGGAAGACATTGAATAAAGCATGAAAATTGATGGGTTGTAATCTTTCCTTTTATCAATAAAGAATTCAAAGCTTTTTCCATTCATGTTCTTATATGATGTATATCGTATTCTGGATTCTATGATATGTTTAATTAATAGATCTTTATTGTATGCTTTTATGGCTTTCTGTCTCGGCTTGTGTGCAAGTACTTTCCAAGTGAGTTAAGTATGGAAAGGAGCAGTGGAATTGGTCAAAGGAGAGAGGGAGCAAGCGAAAGTTACATGTTGGTTTCTTTTCCTCCTTCTCTTATCTATTAATTATAGGAAAAGCATCGAATTACTTTGACTGTTGTTTCTAGACTAGCTACTAGGTCTAGAGGGTTAGGCATTTGTAGAAACACTAAATTTGCCCAAAAGAAATTGGAAACTTAGCTGGGGAGCGATCCTATCCTTTGTAGTAGATTATCAATCTCTTAAAGAACTTTGAAATACTGTACCTTCTGTCATTTATTGAATTCAATTCTAAATTCACTAAAAATTGAGTCAAATTTAAGCATAAAGTTGCCTTCAGTAATCATCGCACTTCTGTGACTGACACAGTGTGCTACAATGCACTCCCTGCCTAGATATAGTGTGATTCAGCACACTGTCTCTAACTATTGCCTGCGCTAATCCCTTTAGGGTCAGTTTTCCTATCTAGGAACTGAAAACTTTTGTCAATTTCAGTAGTTTGAATTGCTTGTTGAATGTAAATGAAGTCTTGTCTCTGAAAATAGTTTTTGACTCCTTATTTCAACCCAATTTAGACACGATTGTTGGATGTTTTTTTATGTATTTGTTTTATCATTTGTAGTCCATTGTCGAAATATAGTCTTGATCGATTGTTTTGTCGAAAAGGAAGTGTCGTAAAGTCTTCCTTCATAAATAATCGATTGATCTATATGTGCATTTGATTTGTATTTTCATTTAGAGTGTCGAAAATTTTCATTTCTTTAAATTCAAAAGTGTCGCACAATCTTCCTTTCCCTTTAAAAGAAATTGTCATAAATCAAAATTTTTATGAAAATAATTCTGAATCGTTTGTGCATTAGTTTTTCTTATTGCATCATTCAGATTAAGAGAAACTTAAAAGGAAAATAAATACCTGCAATTTGCATTTTAGAGTTTGAGTTTGTGTGTTCAAAAGGAATGGTTTATGGAATTGCATTAGTTTGTGCTCTTTGTTGTTTGTTCAAAAAGTACTTGTATGCTCTATCCGTCATAGCTATGATTTTTATTACTAAAAATAAATGGAAAGAGTGCCTCTCATTCTAGTTGCATTCTTAGGGGTTTCAAAAAACATCTCATGCTGAAACCTCAAAGGAAAATACTAAAAAAGATCAACCTAAAATTTACATCAATTAATCTAATAATGCATTGGAACTTAACGAAAAACATCTATAGGTCTAGGCTAGAGACGTGTTCCAGCGTCTTTAAACCTAGTGGCTGTCATTTTCGCTGAGGTTGGGTGATTCCTCCTCTCGGATTGATAAGTGCTAGTACAGACCTCTGCTCCTTGGATCGTTGAGTATATGTTGGGAGACCCTAATAGGTTGAAATCCTTTATCCCTAGGAAATCGAGTCTACCGCCTTACTGATCAAAACACACCGAACACAACATTCAGGAAGATTGCCTACTGTATGTAAAGTCCTTGGTCATTTCTCTTTCATTTATCACCAAGGTGTATATTGTAGTTTTGCGATTTGTTTGGTAAACCCTCTTGTCTAGAAGCTCTAGAGTAGTCACTTTCGTTCCTTTTCGACTCTTTAAAAGGAAAAGGATCATCTGAGCACTTGTCCTTCCAGGTTCATTAAACATCGAAGGCGACTAGAGTCATCTTTTGTTTTATCTTGACTCTTTAAAAATGAAAAAGAGAAGTTGTGATCCAGTATCGTAAAAATTAATTGACTGTGGATAACATCCTCCATGCTCACTCCTTAGTTGATCTTAGGTTGAAACATATGGCGACAAATTTGGAGTCCACCAATCAAGGAATTCCTTTTGATGAGAATCCTAGTCCTTTTCCTCCTTTCGAAAATATTGGTGCTCCATATATGGCTGCATTGTCCCTTCCAAGATTTACCATTGGCTTGCCAGTATGGTTGTTTTCAACCTCCTTGGTTCAAAATGTCGTGTTTTCTCCACAATCAAGTACACCTCCAATTGGACGAAATCAACCTCTAGTTGATCCTAAAGTTGACCCTTTGCCTTCTTGCTCAGTTGTTTCTTCCTCCCCTTCTTCCTCTTCGCCTGGTGAAAGTATTGGTAACCAGGTGGCTAAGAAGAAGAAGAAAGGGAATAAGAAGAAGAAGCAAGTTTAGCAAAGGGACAACCAAGAAACCATTGCTTTGAATGCAACATCTGATGAGAAACCGCCCGTCAAGCCTCACAAAGTTTGATATCCATGCAAACTTTGTGCGAGAGACCATCTTCTTCGAAATTGTCCTGATATTCCTCAGATCTTAGAAGAATGGTCTTCTCGTTCACATCATCTGGTGTCATCAACTTCTGGATATCATGTTGGTGACACACCATCAACTAGTGGTAATAAAGTTCATGGACAGAAGGGAAAAGTCAAGTTTCCTTGTAGGTTATGTGAAGGGAATCATCCCATTCACCTTTGTCCCTATCTGGATGAAGCCAAAAAAGTGTTGGATAATCATCCTGTTTCACCGCAACAACTTCCATCTGGTTACAAGAAACTTTCCCTTAATCCTTCATTAGTTGATGAACTAAATGACCAAAATCAATCGTCGATCAAACCCACTCTCTCTGAAAGTGAATCCTGTGAGTCTATACCCGATCCAAATCAATAGGTCGAGGTAACAGTTGACCTGATTTCACCTTCAGTAAATCGTACTTTTCTCGAAGAGAGTGAACATGATACCACTCAAGTTATTTTTGTTTCTTCAGATTCTAATGAGCTTGGGGGAAATCCTCCTGTTCCATCAAGACAGGAGGAAAATCCTCCCGTTCTTGTAACTCAAGGGGTTAATTCTCCCATTTCCATGGTACCCCCTCCAAGTAGTCTGGTCACTTCCTTTGATTGGAATCGACTGGCTAGATTCTGCCTTCCTTCTTATGTGAATTTCTAGATCATAGCAAAAGTTTGTAATATGATTGTATTAGGCACTATTATAGATGAAGGTGCATCTGTGAGTATCCTTTCCTCAACTGCTTGGCAAGCACTCGGTTCACCACCGCTTGTGCCGGTTACCCTGAATCTGTTGGCTTTGAATAAAGGAACCAGTCAACCATTAGGGATCCTCCCTCAATTACCTATTACTTTGGGAGGAAAAATTGTTTACCTGAGAATGATGGTAGTCCCAGGCCCATTAGATTACAATTTAATTCTTGGGCGCAACTATGTTTATGACATGGGAGCTATTGTTTCAACACTCTTTCAAGTGATTTGTTTCGTGCATGAAGGCATAATTGTCACTGTTGACCAGCTTTCATTTCTCGGTCCAAATATGGCTCCTAGTCAACCATATTCCCTAATTGGTCCTTTTGTACCAATAGTATAATCCCTACCACGAGTTAATTATGTTGCAACCTGTTCCATACCTACATCAACTGACAATCAATTCAGTGATGTTGTACAACATGTACTAGGGGCATTGGAACTAGATCTCTCCTTCATGACCTCTTATGAGTTATGATCAAGGAGTCTGAGGATAGTTCATTGTCTTGTGTCAACCTCGTTAAAAATGAAACAAGGGTCTATGAGGATAGTTCCTTGTCTTGTGTCAACCTCATTAAAAAATGAAACCAAGGATATGAGGATAGTTCCTGGTACTGTGTCAACCTTGTTAAAAATGAAACAGGACCACAAGGATAGTTCATGGTCTTGTGTCAACCTCATTTAAAAAAATGAAAAAAGGAATTTGAGGAGAGTTCCTTATCTTGTGTCAAGCTCATTTAAAAATGAAACAAGGTACCCTGGAGAAAAGTTCCAAGTCGAGTCTTTGAATAGATCTTGTAAAATCCCAGTCGAGTCTTTCACTTGATCTTGTAAAAGAACCTTCATTCCATCCACTTGATAGCCATGGGTAGTATACTTAGGTGAATGTAATGAAGCTTGGTGAGCATGCACCTAGTGGTAAAGATAAGAATCACCCCATTCACCTTCGTCCTTATCTGGACAAAGCCAAAAAGCTGTTAGATAACCGTCCTACTTCACCGCAACAACTTCCATTTGGTTGCAGGAGAATCTCCCTTTAATCATGCTAGGGGCATGTAAACCAATCTCAAGCATAGTTTTTTGTTCAAGCTTGTATAAAAATGAAACTGAATCCAAGCATAGGTTTTTGTTTTAAGCTTGTGTAAAAATGAAATTGAATCTAAGCATAGTTTTTCATTTCAAGCTTGTGTAAACATGAAACTGAATCCAAGCATAGTTTTTTATGGTTCAATCCCGTGTAAAAATGAACCCATTTCCATTTTAACCCTTGTGATTTCCATTCTATCAGCCTTTTCTATTAGATGATCTGGTTGTTTCATTCCATCACCACCATCTCTTTGGCCGATCATACGCTTTCACTTGGTTGTTTTCCCCTTTTTGAGGAACAATTGCAATGAGTGGTCTTATTAGCGAGCCTCTTCACATAAATCAACATGTTTGAGAAGTTCCAACATCATCAGAACCAGTTGCTACCCTAGACACCACTCATTCCTCAAAATGGCATCCTCTTTAAGTTCTTTCCAGAGTCTCTAAACATGAAAAGATTTCCGAGCACTTGTCGTTTCTAGCTCGTTAAACAGATTAGAATCGATATCTACTCAATATAGTTTTACCACTTCTTCAGGTTGAGGTAGATAAACTACGAAAAGGGTACTCGTTGATAGAACATGATCAATAGGTTCTCTCTTGTATTATTTTATGCTTTTTTGGACTTGAGAGACAAATTTATGAAAAAGAACTTGTGGAGTTTTCTTTTAGTCCCTATTTAGACTCTGTAAATGTGAAAAGGACTGAGTTATCTTTGTCATTAAACTTGTTAAAAACATTAAATAGTGACAAACTTGTCCATTTAGACAAGACCAAGTTTCACTTTCGCTAGACTCGTTAAAACATCAAATAGCAATGGATTCACCCGAAGGGTGGAATTATACAACAAACATATGTTATCCTCCTCAAGCTTGAAAAAAAATAAAGAGGTAATGGTCAGAAATGGCTAGGGAAAATGGGAAAGAGCTGAGAATACTTTAGGGTAGCAGGTTGCTCTTGAACATGACACTTTCACCTCATCACAGTGACTATGTGGGTTGGGTCATTTAGCTTGATGGTTATCACACCGTTGGTCTATCATACCATCCATCACTTTGTTTTGGGTCAATGCTACCAATTCACTTCAGTGTCGCCGATATGTTCATGAGAAGTCATTCAGTTCAAAACTTCATCCTTTACAATATAGTAAACCTTCATTTTCATGCCCTCCATTCTTGAACCTTGCGTCGTCAGTCAATATTAAATCTCCAAAATCATTTACCTCGTTTTGTGTCATTGATGTAGGATACATCAAGGCCCTCCTGTGGCGAGTCGCTTCTTGTCAACATTAACACATCATCCAAGAAGTTGACTTAGAAACACCCCTTCACTACCTTGAGGCTTGCATACATCAATGGTAGGTTTCTTGCTTCCGGCGATGGGTTGACATCACTGGCCTTCGACCGAAAGACTTTGTATGGTGTTCGACATCAAATCATTTATTCACACCTTGAAAAATGTACTACAATACCTTGAGGGTCATTATCATTATCGGTGATTCCTCTCACGTCTATTAATGGCTTAAATCATTGGTTAGTAATCAGATGATGTCTCTCCATGTTCGACCTCAAATCATTTATTCACATGGTTAGACTTGTACATCGAGTGAAGATTGAATGAGATTGAAGACCTCGGATCTAGTTTCATCCATCTGGGCTGCGATATATTTTTAGGAGTACTATATCAAATGTACAAATGGCCTTACATTCATGGTCATCCATTCATGAGTCTATATCTGTAGATGACTATATTTGTACATGTAATGAAAGTTTATAAGCTGAGCATGGGTATGCCTTCCCTCAGCTAGTTCGTGAGAAAAAATCAAATTATCATGATATTTGTATTGTAATTGATGCAGGTCACTTTCCACTTCCACACCTTCTCTCCAAATGGTAAATCATCTCACTCAACATGTTTATTTTCGACTTCATGCTTTAGGGAGAAACTTTTACAGGTCAATTTGGGCACATCAACCCCGACTTCCAGATCAATATTATTAGGGTCCATCAATTCCTAATTCAGTTATTTTCATTCCCTTATGAGGTCAACCTACATCATGCTTTCCTCCAAAAAGTTCCATGACACCATTCATTCAAAAAGTGTCCCTAAGGAGATCAGTGCTGGTAGCCTTCTATCAGGCTGCATTGCAATGCAGGAACTGCACTGACTGGGTGCACTGCAGTGCACTTAGCCTTTGTTTCACCTGTACTGAGCAAGTTTCAACTAATTTTTTAAATGAATCCATTGGATTCCTCATGCAATGGATACTCTTGGAAGTTTCCAAGTTGTTTGAGCTCACATTTGGATGAGGAAGAGGATGAATGAACCTCAATCCATTATCCCTTCCTCCATGGAACCAACTCCCAAATTTGGCAGAGCATTCATGAGGGCCATTAATGGCTTAAACTCCTCCATTAAACTATAAATTGATTAAGCATTCAAAGGATATTCTAGGTTGGAATTTCTTGAGCTAAGGAAATGTTGTTTGAATGAGATTAGTAAGAGTATTGTAATGATGTTGAATTCTTGCTTCATGAGGAGAGAAGGGATCGAAACTGGAAGGAAGACACTGAATCAAGCATGAACATTCATGGGTTGTAATATTTCCTTTTACCAATAAATAATTCAAAGCTTTTTCCATTCATGTTCTTATATGATGTATATCGTATTCTAGATTCTATGATATGTTTAATTAACAGATCTTTATTGATGCTTTGATGGGTTTCTATCTTGGCTTGTGTGTAGGTAATTTCCAAGAGAGTTAAGTATGGAAAGGAGCGATGGAATTGGTCAAAGGAGAGAGGGAACAAGCGAAAGTTATAGGTTGGCTTGTTTTCCTCCTTCTCTTATCCGTTAATTATAGGAAAAGCAACGAATTACTTTGACTATTGTTTCTAGACTAGCTACTAGGTCTAGTGATCCAGGTGGATGTTGGTGGCCACCCACATAGCCCATGCAAACCCCCACAACTGTTCTTTCAGTTTTTTTAGTTTCCTAAATTGTAGCACAATTTACTATTTTTAGCAGTTTTTTGGGTCCTGAACTTCCGGAACTGTTTTGAGGCCCTAAATGACGTTTTTTGCAAAATCTAGGGCGAAAATGGGCCCATGGATGAATGTTTCCCTCCCCAAAGTGGTAATTCTTAGATAGATATTTCTAACGAGCTATTGTACGCGTCAAACAGAGATCGTATGCCAAAGTTACGAGCCTGGGAAGTTGATGTACCACTTACCAAAAACGGGGCCCACAACTTAGCGTTTCTTCTTCTAGGGTTAGGTATTGGGATGTTAAGGGTTTTCCATTGTTTCTCAACAATAAATAGGCCTTCGAGCCTCATTGTAACATAGTTCAGAACAGTTCAGAGGCATGTAGCCACCACATCTCTTCTCAGAGATAAGCTACCATTGCCCTAGCTATTTATTTCCATTTTCTGTTTGTAAGCATATCTCGGTATTTTACATTAATGAAATGAAGTATTATTTCCGCTACATCTTTGTGTTTATGGTTATCTTTATAATTTTTTGTGTTCCTGTTTAAATTTGGATCGGTGGTATCAGAGCGGTCTGCTTTTTCTCTGTTTTGCTTTGCATGTCCCCAACGAGGTCAGGATATAAGGAGTTAGGGCTTGAACTAGTCGAACCTTTGCAAGAATAGCCTTGCAAATCCTGACGGCTTCCCATGGCAGATGAAAAGAAAGAAAAGGGGGCAAGAGATCCTATCAAAATCTTGTTCGAAGAATCCCTCGAGTGGCAAAGGAACACGATGATGGATAGCTTTGCATAGATCCTTCAGCGGCTACCCAGAGGCGACACATCGACTTCCAACAGTTATTTTGGAAACGCCATGGCATTTAAGGTATAAGTTAATTTTGAAATCCCCATATTTGAGGGTCAAATAGATGCAGATGCTATAGATAAATGGTTAAATATGCTAGATGGGTATTTTTCTGTTCATGAATTTTCAAGTCGGGAAAATATTGTTTTCGCTCTTCTCAAAGCAGTCCCCCACGTCAAGGACTAGTGGGAAACCTACTGCGAGCAGAAGAATGAAAACACATGCTCACTATTTTTAGCCGCACCCACTTTGGATTCATTCCAGTATGCCATCGAGGAGCAGTACTACCCTGTCAAAAGATACAAGGACAAATACATAAAGTGGACCACACTGCGGCAGGGAAGGGACCAAGATGTGCCAGAGTTCACAAACATTTTTCATACCCTTTGCACATAGTTGGGTATCAAAGATTCTGAGCTGAATCTAGTACTCAAATATTGCGGCTGCCTACACAGATACATCCAGGAAGAGATGGAGTTCCTGAACATCTCCTCGCTCGGTACAGCATACCGATACGCTATCAAAATCGAGCAAATGTTCAAACAAAAGAAGCGAGACTTCAGATCTACAAATCCGAAGACCAAAGGACAAAGCCAAGGCGGGGTGACTTAAGACAACTTGTTGAAGCCGCAAGAAAAGAGCAACACCACAAAGTTGAAGAAGGACATGGGAAAGTGGTGTGAGTTACACAAGAGTCCCACTCATAACACAAGTGAGTGTCGGACCAAGTGGTCACTGGTGGCTGAGTTAAAAGCTTCCGGATCAGATACATGTTCTGACCCTGAGCCAGAACCCGACAAGGGGAATGGAAAAGGGAAGCAGATCATTGATGTGGATCCTAGCACCACTATTGCCACCGCCAAGATCCAAAAAAATGAGCCCGAAAATCCAGAGGAAGGGGAACATCTATTCCACTCACTGATGTGGGTGAAGGGTTTACCGCTACAATTCATTGTTGATAGTGGTAGCCAAAAGAACCTCATTTCAGCAGAGGTCATGAACCAGTTGGGCCTACCGACTACACGACACCCACATCCATACAATGTCGGGTGGCTTCATGAAGGACGAGATCTCAAAGTTCGCCAACAGTGCCGCCTTCCCTACAGCATCAAGCCCTTCACAGACGAGGTATTGTGTGATGTTACACCTCTAGATGTTTGTGATGTACTATTAGGCTAACCATACTTGTGGAGGCGGCATGCTGTGTATGAGTCAAGGCCTCGCACTGTTATTATTTCTTTAGATGATTCATTATACAGGATACCAGAGGTAGCCCCACCTACCACCACCTCTTTGATCACTGCTAAGAAAGTTAGCAAGCTCATCTCCCAGACCAAGAAATTCATCTTTCTAGTTCACTCCCAAAGTAAGGGGAAGATTGTCACCACATCCATGACTCTCGTAAAGGGTTCCTCCACACAGCAACAGTAACAAAGGGATATGGTCGTGACAGAACACAAGAACAACTTCTCCTCACCCACAGGGGTACCACACAAGTTTCAGGTGGGTGACAAAGTCTGGTTACATCTGCAGAGAGAACGCCTTACCATAACCCATCAGAAACTCAGACCACTCCGACATGGTCCCTACACTAGTAACAAGGCTACGGGAAATAGTGCTTTGAAGCACAAAATTCCTCCATTCCTTCACTTGCACTGAGTTTTCAAGGTGGACCATCGTTGACGAGCTTCCCACCATTTCTGGACACATTGGAGATTGCAGAACAACTCACCAGGTACCAAGTTCAACAGATGGATGAACTCAACGCAATGGGGACCATTGCTTCCTAAGGGGGGAGGAATGATCCAAGTGGATTTTTGCGGCCACCCACCTAGCCCATTCAAACCCCCACAACTATTTCTTTAAGTTTTTTCAGTTTCTTAAATTGTAGCACAGTTTACTATTTTTAGTAGTTTTTCGGGTCCTGAACTTCCTGAGTCATTTTAAGGCCGTACACGACGTTTTTTTGGGAAATATGGGGGCAACATGGGTCCATGGACTATTGTTTCCCTTCCCAAAGTGGTAGTTCTCAGATAGATCTTTCTAACGAGCTATTGTACGCATCAAACGAAGATCATATGCCAAAGTTACGACCCTGGGAAGTTGATGTACCAACTTACCCAAAACGGGGCCCACAACTTGGCATTTCATCTTCTAGGGTTAGGTTTTTGGATTTTAAGGGTTTTCCATTGTTTCTCAACAATAGATAGGCCTTTAAGCCTCATCGTAACATAGTTTAGAATAGTTCAGAGGCATGTAACCACCACATCTCTTCTTAGAGATAAGCTACCATCGCCCTAGTTATTTATTTCCATTTTCTGTTTGTAAGCGTATCTCGGTATTTTACATTAATGAAATGAAGTATTTTTTCCACTGAATCTTTGTGTTTATGGTTATCTCCATAATTTTTTGCGTTCCTATTTAAATTCGGATCATCTAGAGGGTTAGGCGTTTATAGAAACACTAAATTTTCCCAAAACAAGACCAAGCAATCACTGGTGGCCAAGCTAAATGCTTCCGAATCAGGCACATGTTATGAATCTAAATCAGAACCCAATAAGGGAACTGACAAAGGGAAGTAGATCATTGATATAGAGCGTAGTGCCACCATGGCCAGAACCAAGATTTAGAAGATTGAGTCTGAAGATCCAGAGGAGGGGGAGCACCTCTTCCACTCACAGATGTGGGTGAAGGGTTCTTCACTGCAGTTCATTTTCGACAACAGGAGCCAAATGAACCTCATTTCAATATAAGTCATGAAGCAGTTGGGCCTAAAGATTATAGCACATACACAACCATACACCATTGGGTGAATTCACCAAGGACGCGATCTTCATGTCAGCCAACAGTGTCGCCTTCCCTACATCATCAAGCCCTTCATGGATGAGGTATTGTGTGGCGTTGCTTCTCCTGAAGTTCGTGATGTATTGTTAGGAAAAACATACTTTTGGAAACAACATGTTGTATATGAGTCTAGACCTCACTCTGTGATTATTAATTTGGCTAATAAGTTGTACATGATATCGGAGGTAGCACCGCCTACCGCCATCTCTTTGATTGTAACAAAGAAATTTAGTAAGATCATTTCCCAGACCAAGAAATTTGTTTTCCTTATGATTCATCCCCAAGGAAAGAAGAAGGTTGTGGCCACGGCTTCCAGGAAGGGCTCCTTTGCATAGTAGCAACATATGGACAAAGTCGTGGAAGAGTACAAGGATATTTTCGCCTCACCGATAGGGGTACCTTTGCACTGTCAGGTCAAGCACTCCATTGATTTGACCCTGGGCGCCCCATTGCCCAATGGAATGATCTATCAACACTCTTTTCTAGATAACGATGAGATCAAGAGGCAGATTCGAGAATTATTACAGAAAGGGCACATTAGGCCAAGATCATCACCTTGTGGGATCTTGATTGTATTGGTAGAGAAGAAGGATGGGACCTGGAGGCTCTGTATTGACTATTAGGTGCTGAACAAGATCACTGTCTAGAATAGGTACCCAATCCTATGGATTGATGACCTTCTGTACCAGCTCAAGGAGGCCAAATATTTCAGCAAGATTGAATTGAAGTTAGGTTATCACCAGGTTCCTATCGAATCCTCCGATGTGTGGAAGACTACCTTCAAATCCAAGGAGGACATTTTCGATGGTTGGTCATGCTGTTCGAATTGATGAACACCCCTTCAAGCTTCATGAGAATGATGGAATACATCTTGTGACCCTTAACCAATGCATTCGTGGTGTTGTATTTAGATGACATATTGATCTTTAGCCAGAGTTGGGAAGAGCACCACCACCATATTCAACAGGTCCTTCAAACCCTGCGCCAACACAAGATGTGTGCTAACTTGGAGAAATGCACCTTTGGCTTGACCTAGGTTCAATATATAGGGTACGTCATTAATGATAAGGGTGTCCATGTGGACCCATCCAAGATACAAGTAATTTGGGATTGGCTAGCCCCAACCACTATAATAGAGCTCCGCAACTTTTTGGGTCTTGCCAATTTCTACCATAGGTTCATGTTTGGGTTCTCTAATATAACTTGGCCTTTAAGTCAAGTCACCAAGGGTAGAGCGAAAGAAAAGTTTTTTTTGTTGGAAAGCCAACAACAAGTGTTCTCTGAGTTGAAGAATCACCTCTGTTCTATACTAGCGCTTACATTACCAGACTTGCAAAAGCCATTTGAGATTGAGATAAATGCCTCTGACTATGCTATTAGTGTGGTTCTTACTCAGCATGGGCATCTAGTGGCTTAGCATAGTGAGACACTTTCATACACAGTCTGAAAGTACCCCACTTACGAAAAATAAATATGTTCCATTATGCAAGCCTGTCGTCCATGGAAGCATGACATTATGGGGAAGGAAACAATCATCCACATAGATCACCAACCTCTACAGTTCATACAGACAGAAGGGAAGTTGCAAAATCATCACCATAAAAAATGATTCACCTATTTGCAATAGTTCCATTTGAACATTAAGTATAAGAAGGGAAACACCAATAATGTTTATGATTACCTCAGTCAACAAACTGTCATGGCACTGATTACTATGCTAGACTCCTGTGGGCATGAGACATTGTGGTGGTTGGATCTTTACAAGAGCGATACATAATTAAATATCATATATCAGACACTCCTGGAAGGGTAGCAAGTGTTTGGTTTATTTAGTGTCCTAAATTTCTCTACATAAATTATCAATCCGAGTATCGTAAACTGATGAAGTGTAGTGCACTGTTTGTGCTAGCTAACCCTTCTTACTTCGTTGTTTTTATGTTTTATGTTGTTTTGGGGGTTTTTGGTCTTTTAATTCGTAACGATTTACAATTTAAATTATCAAAAGTAAATCTAACTTTCTTAAAGACTGGTCAAAATCTAAAAATGAAAATAGAGGTAAGAAAGAAATGAAAACAGAGCAAAGAAATATATGGAAACTGTTGGCATTATGATGCATGTGTTGTACTTGATGGCAACCCTCTCATAGAAGATCATCTCACTTGTATACATTCAGAAGATATATCAGATGTGATAGAGTGCATGGGTTACCAGACAGCAAAAGGGATCAGATGACAGTTCACAAGTAAGCTTTGCCATCAAGTCCAAAGGGGGAGATTGTTGGCATTATGGCTAAAGTGTTGTCCTTGATGGCAACCTATTCAGGTGATGGATCACTGTACAACAGGACAATAGCATAGCAGAGATTGATGATCAGCTATCAAATATTGGAGAAAATAAGAGGTACGCAGGTACAGCTTACATAAGGTGCGTACACGCAGGCAAGTGTTACATAAAGTGTGTACATACCTGCAGTTATCCAGTTCATGGGGTGCGTACCCCCAGTGCACACATTCCAAGGCAGTAAAACGCGCACATGTGGGGTTCCTTATGTTTTACCCTTGGTATTTAGCCGACGGTATTGTGTTATCATGGTTTTGGCCCATAGTATTGTTTATTTTATTATTATTATTGAGCCCCATGATCCTTGATTTGAGGAAGAGCTTGCCTATATAAAGCAAAGGAGATCATTTGGCTTAGGCATGTTTTTGGTTGAATATCTTATGAGGGCAAGATCTAGTCTAGATATAAATAAGGCGAATCTACTGATGGACTAAGATCTCTTCAGCGCATGTTCGGATCTGTAGATCTGACTGTCTGGGTTCTTTCTGAAGTCTTGAAATCATCTATGTCCGAAGGTACGCAGGTACAGTGAGAGAAAAGTGCGTACATACACAGGAGCGTAGCGTTTCAGGTGCGCCAGTACGCAGGCATAGAAGGGTTTCAGGTGCGCCGTACGCAGACACAGAAGGGTTTCAGGTGCGCCGGTACGCAGGCACAGAAGGGTTTCAGGTGCACCGGTACACAGGCACAGAAGGGTTTCAGGTGCGTCGGTACGCAGGCACAGAAGGGCTTCAGGTGCGGATGACCGCAGGCAGTTCAATGGACTTAGAGCGAGGTACGCAGGCTAGCAGTTGAGCAGAGTGCGTACTTGTATGCAGGCTAGCAGTTGAGCAGGG
>APFE030431184.1:1143-37027 GCA_000404065.3 Pinus taeda
ATTTTGGTTTTGGACCCTATGTTAGGTTGGGCAGACCCACCTATGGTTTTGTGCATGATTTTCGCACATGTTTTTTGGACGTGATGGTTTTTGGTCCATGGTATTGGATGTGATGGTTTCCGGTCCATGTTATTGGATGCTTCGACATGTATAAATATGTATTATAACATTGAAAGGAACATAATGAAAAATCAAGCTGGTAGTCCTGATTTTGGGATCCAATGTGAAAATATCTGTATATATGTGTTTTATGTGTTATGCTCTTGCATTATTTATTTTTCTAAGTTTTAGAATTCGTATGCAGGTAATTTATGTATGGGGTTAAAACCTACAAACAATAATAATAATAACTGAAGATTAACTAATGCTTTGAAAACATTAATAAAGTGCTAATTTCTAAGAAATATTGATTCACTCCCCCTCTCAGTATTTCCAAAAATATTCACAATATAATAATAAATTCAAAATCATTCACACATTAGATATTAAACATGCAGCACATGCAAACACTAAATATAAGTGGAAACCCGTAAAGGGAAAAACCATGAATTTTGTATGAAGTGATGTGAAGGAAATCTCCTACTCCCTTATTACATCATATTTTTTGTAGGCTCCAACCTACAAGAGGATGCTACCTCAATTTCTCCTACAAGCTACAACTTGCTTGGAATGCCCTACTTCCACTTATAGGATCCAACCTATTCTTTTTCAGGCCATCACCTGAAAGGAGACTACAATCCCCTATTCAAATTACAAATAAATATTTATGGTTACCTGGTTACTTTTCTCAATTCTTAACTTTGATTTTATCCTCTATTTTGATGCTTCTCTTCTTTACTACTCTTTCTTAGTTCTTCTTTACTTTTGTTCCTTATCATCTATGATTTTTGTTAAGCTTGTTTATGATTTAAGTTTCTTTTATAAATCAATTACCTAACTTAGTTTTCATTCAATTATAAACTAAGCTCTTTGACTATTTGCATTCCATGTAGGAATTCAAATTGAATAGCTATCACTTGGTATTCTAGGTTTTCTCACAATATGCCTCTTCATTTCCAAATCCAAAATTAATAACAAGAGAAATATTCCATGAATTTCTTGTAAACTTAACATTTGTGGCCCAACATAAATGATTTCAAAAGACAAAGTTTTTTTTTTTTTTTTTTTTTTTAAGATTTGTACTAGTTACATTTTAATTCTTTTTTTAGATTTGTACTAGCCACATTTTAATGGCTTTAAGGATTCTTCTATAATGTCTTCAACATTAAAAGCATGATAATTCATTGGTTTCATGGCTCGTGATAGGCTATATTGCTATATAAATGATTATGTTCAACATCCATTCTTCACCTTATGTCTCAAAATCTCCCCATATTTTCCTTTTGATTGTAAGCTAAACATCAATATAATCAACAAAATAATTAACAATTTGCATTAAAAAACGTTTGCACGCCACATAATTTTTGTCATCCTTTAACAAATAACAATGAACAATAATAAGCCTTTGATTAGCCTTTAATAAATAGAAATCAACAATTATCAACCTTTGAGTTCTTCAAGTTAGCCTTGAATTTTCAACTTGACACTTCGCAACATCAAACATCAAACATGTAATCATTCCCATTTGAAATCAATGCAAATTTCCAAAATTATCCCCTTTTGGCATTTATGGAAACAAAACATCCCTCCCCCCTTTTTTCCTAAAAATTATCTTTGTTATACCTTCATAACCATGCAAATCTCCCCCTTTGACATCAATGGAAAATGTATTAGAGATTGTGTAAAACTCCTTGAATGTGTAAACTGCTGACACCCATTAATATGGAATAATTGGATGATGGAAAATATGAAGCCCCATAGGTATAGGTTTGGTTTTGAAACTAAATCTTATAAAGAAATATTATGAATTCTGAAAAAGAGTATAACCAATAGACTGTAATAGTGTAAGTACCTTCATGTCCTGTAGAGTCTGTTTCATCCAAAGTTCTTGTGTGCAACAAGTTGTAGCTACTATGTAATAAATTCTACAATATACATGGATATTAATATTTTTCTCTTTTCTTAGCGAGGAAACCAATGATTCTCCAAAATAAAATGCACCACCACTCATACTTTTTATGTTGTCTATATAGCTGGAAAATTCTACATCTGTGTAAGCTATTAGAGTAAAGACTTTTCCTTTTGGGTACCATAGTGCATAATCTATTGTACCTTTTAAATAGAAGAATATTTTTTTTGTTGCTAGAATATGGCTTTGCTTTGGTTCTGACCAATATGTTGCTACAAGTCCCATAGCTAAAATTATGTCTGGTTTATATGGAGTCATATATAATAGGATTCCTATCATAAATTTGTATAATTTATGATCAATTTCAAGTGAATCATCATCTTTATATAACTTTCTTCCAATTGTCATGGGAGTTGTCATAGGTTGGCAATCCTCCATTCTGAAGTTTTTCAAAATATCTTTTAGATGTTTGTCTTGAGAGATGAATATGCCTTCTGATTTTTGAAGGATTTGCAAACCTAGGTAGAAATAAAGCTCACCAATCATTGACATTTTGAATTTTGATTTCATTTCATGATCAAACAGTTGTACTAGAGAGTTTTTATTTCTTCCAAGAATTATATTATTTACGTAGACAACAAAAATTATAAATTCATCTTTATTTAACCTACTGTAGAATTTATTGTTTATTTCACCTCTCTTGATACCCTTCTTTTGAAGGTTCTTGTCCAACCTAGTGTACCATGCTTGTGGTGCTTTTTTGAGTCTATACAATTCCTTTTTTAACCTGAATATATAATTAGGATTATATGACAATAAAAATACATAAAGTTGTTCTATATATACTTTCTCCTCAAGTTTTCCGTTTAAAAAGGTAGACTTCACATCCATCGAGTATATTTTGAAATCTTTATAACATGCAAAATAAAGAAACATTTTTATTGCCTCTAACCTCACCACTAGAGAAAATTTATCTTCATAGTCTAGTCCTTCTACCTATAAGTATCCATTGCATACCTTTTTCTATTTATTTTTAACAATTTTCCCTTGTTCGTTAAACTTTTTTTTGAATACCCATTTTGTACCTATGGTATTCTTATCTGCTAGTATTGGTGTCAATTACTTAGTCTTACTCTTCTCAACTTGATCTATCTTGTCATTCATAACATCTTTCCAATGTTTGTCTTTTATTTCTTTAGAAAAATACCTTCGTTCAATCTTTGAAGCATGGCAATTTCAGCCTAATCTGTTGCCTCTGCAATTTTCCTCCCGATTTGAACCCTTTCAATTTTATCACCAATAATTTGACTATCAAGATGGTTCTTTGGTACATACCTTAAGGGATATATTTAATGTGTCTTTGTCTCTTCTAATCCTTCATCTTGTTCTTTTTCTTCTCTATCGACATGCTGATCTAGAGGATTGATAAAACATGTACACTTGTCCTTGCTACATAGCTCTTCATCAACTTTCACATGTATACATTCAACAATGTCATGCAACCTTTTATTGTAGCACCTGTATCCTTTAATTTTTGTTTAATATCCAAAAAATATTCCTTCATCTGATCAAGCATCAAACTTTCCCAAATTTTCATCATTGTTTTTGATAAAGCACTTACTTTAGAACACTTTGCAAGTTTGATAGATGTTGGATTACCATGCTGAAATTCATATGGTGTCTTATGAAAATTAGGTATGATATGTTCCTTATTTATAATGTGAACCATTTTGTGATCAACCACTTCTTCCCAATAGGTCTGAGCAATATTCCTTTTCTTCGTCATGGCTTTAGCCATTTGTTGTACAATTTGTTTTTCCTTTCAACCACTTTGTTTTTCTGAGGAGTGTCTACAATGGTGTAGTGTATTTTTATCCCATTTTTGTCATAGAAGTATGAAAATTCATTATATGCAAATTCACCTCCTCTATTTGATATTAAGCACTTTATCTTACACCCTTTTTGGTATTCTTCCCATGCCTTGATTATTTTAAATTTCTCAATTTCTTCTGATTTTTTTTCTTAAGAATACTACCCATGTCAATTTGGAATAATCATCAATTACCAACATAAAGTATCACTCTGCTCCATCTTCTTTTGTTCTAGAAGGGCTACATAAAGTTGCAAAGGATTTTTAGTTCATAGTTGATCTTTGGTCTTAAATGGACTATGAGTTTGTTCTCCCAATTGACAAGATTTGCAGATATGATTTTGAGGTTTTTTTTATCTTAATAAAATATCTTATTGCTCTATTTTTCCTAATTATGATGATATGATCAAAATTCATTTTCCCTAGTCTCCTATGCCACAATCAAGACTCATCCTATTTTCCCAAGTAACATTCTTCATTATCTTCCTTCAAGATATACACATTATCTTTTGTTCGAACTACTCTAGCCAATGTCTTCCATGTTGCTATTGGCCTTATCACATAATATTGAGCTCTAAAGCTGACATTGCAACATTTTTCACAAATATTACTAACACTCAACAAATTATGCTTCAACCCTTCAACAAAAATTACATCCCTATCTTTTCCTCCGTTGTTGTTCAAGCTAACTATACCCTTTCCTTTAATTCTTCTTGCTGCACCATTTCTAAATGTGACACTTCCTATTTTATTTTCATATAAATATAAGAAATCTATTTTATTCCTTGTCATATGTCTAAAACAACAACTACCCACATGCCATTGACTATTCATATTTTGAGCATACAGAAACAGACAACACTTATTAGCTTTCTTTTCTTCCTTTTTCTTTCTCCACTACATAGGTTCGTTTGTCCTACAATTGTCCTGATGTTGTGACCTATTATTTATGAGATCACATTCATATGACTTATGCTTGAAATTGTGACATTAATGAAGTTTAAAGATATCAAATAGTGGAGAAAATATATTATTGTTCTGACTCTTGCTTATTTTAATACTTCACTTCTTTTAGGGTTTCTTGTTTCATTTCTTCTACATATGCTCTATAATTTACAACTTTGTGTCCAAATTTTTTACATAAGTAACAATATCCATAGAAAAGGTTTTCATACCTATAAATGGATGCTACTTATGAATATGACCTCCTTAGCATTTGATAACTTTTTCTCTTGAAGAAGTACGATCTCTAGTAACTTATTGTTTATTTGTCTATTATCCTTATTGGTTATTGAAGTGCATTACTTCTTTGTTGTTGTTGTGATGAGCTACTGACCTCCTTTCATTTCTTTTTGTGTGATGAGATACTAACATCCTTAAGTTTTATTTTGGTTGGTTTTTCATCTGTGACAATTTTAACAAAGCCAATGGTCCTTTTGTCTTATGTCTTTGTTTCACTAGTTTCTCCTACATATCCCTAACTAGCTTTGATAAGTGGAGACCTCCAGGCATTAAGTATTACCTCCAACTATTTTTATCCCTTTATATGTTTAATTTTCATATTCGACTATGCATGTTATTTCTATAAATTCTTTCTAAGGGTGATAACTTCTTCTTCTATCCTTTCACACCCTTTTCCTTTATCCTCTAATTGTAGTAGAAAAATGTCCTCCAAATTTTAGCCTCTTCTAGTTCAAATTTTAATTATATAACCTCTTCTGAATTAGACTCTTCTTTTAGACATTTTAATAATTTTTTTTGTGTTCCTTATTCTTCTTCTTAAGTCTATAAATTTCCTTTAGGGCACTAATAAACTCCGCCTCAATGTCTAACTCACATCTTCTTCTTCTTCTCCACGTTCATTATGTCATTCCATATGGGTTTCAAGGGTCATCAATATAAATTCACTAACTCCATATTCATCCCAGGATTCACTAGAATCTTCAGATGCACTAGTATCTTATTGTGCATAGAAGATTTTCTTTTTAAACCATTTCTCTTTTTGCATTATATTTAAAATTTTTCTTCTCTTTCCCTTTAAATTTATTCTCTTCCTTCCTATATTGGAATTTCGAGGCATACTGACCTATTCTTCCACAATTAAAACATTTAAAAGGAAAATTTCCTTTGTACTTACTGTATACCTTCTTCAATATTTTGACTAATTTCACTTGTTCTTTGTTAGAGTCAGAACATGAACATTCCTGATCTCCTATAGACATGTCTGACTTAAATGTTACATCTTGAGTTACTTATTTTACTTTAGTAATTCTCATTTTAATATGTTGTAAGGGAGCCAAGTAGCTAATACATTTTTAGTTCTTCAATATTGGTCATTTCTTCTATTGTTGATACCTTTGGATTAAATTTAGAAGGTAGAGATCTCAAGACATTTTGAAGTACTATAGAATCCTTGACATTTTCACCTAAGACCTTCATTACATTAACAATTTTATCTACTCTAAGAAAAAACTTAGCCACATCTTCATTTTCATTCATTCTTAAAGATTCAAATTGCATTTTGTAAACCTGTAGCTTAGCCAATTTTACTTTACTATCACCTTCATGGATATTTTTCAGTTTGCCCCACATGTTTTTGACAATAGTACAATTCATTACTTTAATAAATTCATATTCATGTATTCCACTAAGGATGACATTCATGGCTTTTGCATTGAATGTAAATTCAATCTTATCATCTTTGTTACCAATTATAGATGGCTCCTCATATCCATTCTCTAGTGCATCCCAAATATCTACACCAAGGGACATTAGATATGTCTTCATTGTTATTTTCTGGAAGGTACAGTTTGTTCCATTGAACATAGGTACTTTACTTGTTGAGCATCCTTCTTGACTGGCCATTTTTATGCACTAGATATTTCCTTCCCATTGCAAGGATCTAATAGAAGGAACCTTCTTTGATAGAAATTGATGAATATTCAACAACTATTGAGAGATGTGGTGAACCAATAATTTTGTCTTTTTAAACAATTAATACAAGTCAATTTTTCATTTTCACGTATTTTATTTTATAGGTAATGACTTATGTATATGTTCAACTCTTATTTGTTTCCTTTTTAGTTACCAGATAGATATTTGTATTCAACATATAATAATGAATTCAAAAGCATTCACACAAGCAATATATTCAACGTGCGACACATGAAGATACCAAATATAAGTGGAAACCCATAAAGGGAAAAAACCATGAATTTTGGCTAAAGTGAGTGAAGGAAAGCTCCTACTCCCTTATTACATCATATTTTTATAGGCTCCAACATATATGAGGCTGCCACCTCAATTTCTTGTGCAACATGTAACTTTATTGGAAGCTCCTACTTCCACTTATAGGCTCCAAATTTTTCTTTTTGAAGCCACCATCTTAAAGGAAACTACAATCCCCTACTCAAATTACAAATAGATATTTATGGTTACCCGGTTATTTTTCTTTACTCTAAACTCTAATTCTATCCTCTATTTTTCTCCTTCTCTTCTCTACAACTCTTTCTCAGTTCCACTCTATTTTTGTTCCTTCTCTTCTATGATTCTTACAAGGCTTGTTTGTGAGCTCTCTTTCTTTCAGAAATCGATTCACTAGCTCATTTTTCATTCAAAATGGCTTATTTTATAAAATAGGCTCTTTGTCTGTTTGCATTCCACACATGAATTCGAATTGAAGAGTTATCACTTAGTATTCTAAGATTTTTCACAATATACCTCTTCATTTCTAAACCTAAAATTAAGCTCAAGACAAATACTCCACAAATTTATAGGAAAAATGAAAATTTGTGGTCCAACATCAATGATTCGAAAAGAAAAAGCTTGATTTTTTTTTTTTTTTTTTTTTTTTTTTTTTTTTTATTATTATTATTATTATTATTATTATTATTATTATTATATTATTATTATTATTTTTTATAGATTGTACTACCTAAATTTTTAACTGTTTTTCATATTCATACTAGACACATTTTAATAGCTTTAAGGGTTCTTTTGTAACATCTTCAACATCAACTACATGATAATTCATGGGTTTCATGGCTTGTGATATACATTACTATTGTATAGATGATTTTGTTCAATGCAAGCATCCATTCTTCAGCTTATGTCTCAAAATCTTGTGTGCCATATTTTCATTTTGATTGTAATCCAAAAATAAAGATAATCAAAAAAATAATTAACAATTTTCATTCAACAATGATTAGCCTTTGCACATCAGATCAGTTTAATTAGCCTTTAATAAATAACAATCAACAATAATCAACCTTTGAATAACCTTTAGCTAATAGAAATCAATAATATCAGTCTTTGAGTTCTTCAAGTCTGCTTTGAATTTTCAAGGTAACACTTTGCAACATCAAAGATCAAATATGTAATCATGCCCATTTGACATCAATGTCAACATTCTCAATATTGGGTGCATGGATGAAAATTGATACCATCTGGTTAGCATTAATGAGGACATGCTAGAAATTAATGTGAATTTTAATTGAGAGATAACTTTACTGAGGAGTCGATCAATATCTCAAATTAAAGTGTAATTGAATCACTTCATCCCTTAGGCTGCCACCCAAGATATAAAATAGAAAATGTAGGAGGCATATCTTTCTCTTTGAAGAAGTGATGAAGGTAGAAGAAACACTAAGGACAATGTCTATATTGTAGGAGGGAAGATGTAATACCGCTGCTACACAATTATTTGTTGCAAACATTATTACTTTATATTAATTGTAAATATTGAAGTGGAAAGGTTGTTTGTGGGGCCAATACCAAGTTGATTGACTTATGTAAATAAATTTTACAATAATAAATAAATGTTTCTTTTCTCTTGGAAATAATATGAGAAACATCACTTGAGTAATATGGACTTTTTCCTATCCATAGAATTGTTTAGTTAAGTCAAATTGGTGGAAAAAAGATGAGGAAAGTGATAAATTCATAGTTGTAACTTTCCCAAATTCTCCCAAAAATATCGAGAGAATAACAACCACAAGGAGACAACATAAATGGAGAGAAATGTTATGCTAGGTGGAAAGATAAGCATAGACAGATAAAATTGTTATGTTGGGTGAAACGATAAGAGTAAGCATACTTGGAGAGAGAGGCATGCTTATGAAGGAGAAAGGAAATATTTTTTCCTAATTTGAAAAAACCTAAGTAAAGAAAAAAGGTGGGAAGACCTTAAAAGTATGACGCTGCTACAAAAATCTATTGGGAAGGAAACTAATACCAGCAATCAAAAAATATTGAGTGCAACATACCTCTTATTTACTAAAAAAAAATTCATTTTAGCGATATAAATAGCAAGTTAGGTATTATTTCTAAATACTCTATACTCTCATCATTCTATTGTCTTCATTGAATGATAATTAATATCCCTACTATTTTCTTTGTCACTTTATTTGTAATAGAGTTATTATACTTAGCCAATTAGACATACATTATGTATAAATCATAAGGCTTTCTTATTTATTGATCTGGTCACACATACATACAATGGCTATTAATGTAAGAATGTGACTTCATAACTAACACCCCCCCCACCTCCCCCCACCACACACACATATATTATTCATCCAGCCTAGAAATCGAATTAATATAAGGCAATCCCTTAATTTAATATAGTTTGCTTCATTTCTATTCCTCTACTCCTATGTACATAGGTCTCATGGATACATACATGAATACAAGGAATTAGAGATTATTCCTTTTAATCATAGTTTAATCAAACTTGTATATATGTTATAGTTCATTTCCATGGTCCAAGGTTTATATACATATACATGTCAACACCATAAGTCATATATGGGCACAATATTGATCCCTATATTATGCAAACACTTTGTATCTTATGGCCTAAGGTGCATGAATCATCAGGTGGTTTTCCATTACACATGGCATCCTATTCGATAAGCCACATATGGACACATAGTTAACTACCCATGTCCCTTCACATGGTCCTTTTGACAGTCACACCTTGCATGGTTGGGATTTGATGTGTTAATCTAACAATAGAGTTTCATCAAGGGTTTTAAAGGAGTTGAAAAACCTAATCTATGGCTCATTTGATTCATTTTTTTTTTGAAATTACATCTAGAGCACTGCTCAAATTTTCTATACACATAGGGTAAATATTATTTTCATATATAGGGTTTTATCCTTGAAATCACACAGTCTTGTTACAAAGACTTTTGTATGTATTGGTTATGGCCATAGACTGTAGATTTAATACACTTTCAAAAAATTTTCTTTATTTATTTTTCACACCCTCGACATCTCTTAGAAGAAAATTAATTCATTCTTGATTGTTATCCTAAGAGCATAGGGTTTATAATTATTGGACCCCAATTCTTTTATTGTTTTTCTTTGTTTGATGACACTGGTAACTTACTAGTCTAGTCTTTGGTTCTTTACCCTTGCAAAGTAATTATTTCTTCCTCCAAAATATTATATTAACTTTATTTGTATGTTAGACTCTATGGAGTGGTAGCGCTGGTTGAACTCCATGCAATTCTTCCAGGTATATAACTATGGTCTCATTCTTGGTTTTATAGATTCATATATTTTTACACTTATTTTTTCTATTCTTTTCTTCTCGGTTTTGAATCCATAATTGTGCTATTACATAGGTATGGTTTTTATGGAGTGAAACTGCACCAAGTCTTTTCATCTATGGCAACATTCTTCGACCAACAAGATTAAATCGACCTTGTATTAATTTTTGGTCAACTGTTCTAGCTTATGATTGCCTGTCACCTACATGCCTGCAACATATAATGTGTGTTTCCTCAGAAAGGGTATGATGTTGATGATTTTTTAGTTTATCTTTATTTGGAACAAAGTTTTATTCTACCCTTGAGGGTTTTCTAGGCTAGATGTCCAATATGATAATTAACATTTTACCCTATTTAGAAGGCTAATTTCCTATTTTCTTATAAGATTCTAAAAATGTTGGATCCTTATAAAATTTTTACTATGTAATTATTATTTTGGTATGGTATCCAATATTTATATTTTGATCTATCCAATGGTTTGATTATACTAAATCTCTATGGGTAATGTTTTTCATTTTCTTATTTTACTTACTAGCTCAAAGTGCCTTTTTTTCTCATGTAAATTCCTTGTATATTATCTTGTATTTGAATACCATTTGGAATGTAAATTTGGTAGCTCAGTGACAAATTCCAATCATGGTACTAGATTTCCATTTTTAAAAGGACCAATTTTGACTATTGAAGAACTGAATTTGGACAAGGGAAAGTATATTTTTGAATTAAATCCCACATTTTCACATTTTATTAGGTCAACCTTAAGGCAAATTGGACACTCCTGGAAGCCTATAAATAAAAGTGAGCTTAACTTCATCTGGAGACAATCATGAAGTATTATTATATATATATATATATATATTTTTTTTTTTTGGCTCGCACAAGTCCAACATTGCGGGGTTTGAAGCTCGCACGTGTGATCTAGGGTTTTTAGCTCCCAACCACAAGCATACTATAAAGAAATTTTGGTTGTAACCATAGGAATGTATGCCTATGAATGTGAATGAAGGGTTTCAGCCGCACATATGACACTCTCTCTCTGTAGTTGAGACCTAGGGTTTGATTTTTTAGTTGACCGCAGATAATGATAGTTGATCTCAGATTTTTGAATTAGGGTTTTCATTATTAGCATTATTAGGTTCTTCTCATGGATGTTATTTATTTTATTTTTTTGGATATGATTATGATTGAAGATATAGATCATTGTACTCTCTTTTTCTAAGTCATTCAATGACAATCTAATAAGAAGAAGAATTTGAAAGGTTTTTCCCTGTACTGGGTTTTTCCTAGTCTCTGACTAATTTTGGTGTCTTTATGTGTGAATTATTTTCTTCTATTGTGCCTTTATATTCTGCTGCATTGATGATGGCATTTTTCTTTCAATATAATTGAATATGTTGCTAAATAATGTTGTAAAACTTAATAATGATATGATTTTGTGAGGTGAATTTAATATGTAAATAAAGAAATGAAATTATCTAAAAGAAAATAATAATATAACCCTAAGAAAATTTAACATGGTATCAAAGCTGGGCTGAAGAAAAGTCATTGAAGATCACCCCTATGAAGACACCATTGATGGAAGGAAGAGAATATGGAGGAGACCTAAAAGAATACCAACGTTTGAAGGAAACCCTAGGAAATTTGGTTATTAGGGTTTGATGGATATTATGAAGTTAGGGTTTGGAAAAAACCCTAGATTATGACAAAGATTTGAGATATGCGCTCTAGAAACCCTAGCATGTTCAGTGTGACGATGTTCTAGCACTTGTGACATATTTGATGCACTCTAGATGGGATGGTCTCAATTAGGCTTTGTGTATTGATGAAGTCAAAGGATATATGGAAGCAAACATTGTTATATGGATGATGGAAAATCATAACTTTTGATGGTTGGTTCAAGAGGGAGATGATCACCTGTCATTTAAGATAAGTATTTTTTATTTTATTTTATTTTATTTTTATTTATGTTACTTCCTTATGTATTTACTTTTCATATTTGTTGATTTAATCATATATTATACTTCCTGCATGTATATTTGAATATTTGGATACTCCTAACCTCGTAATGAGATGTGATAAATGGATCATTCTTGTGGATCATTTGAGGTACAAAGGAAAAAATCTAGTGCAGGAAGACAAGAGCTAGTGCTAGAAAAGCAAAGAGGCACTTGATGAAAAATTGAAAAAGAGCTCCAGCTGCCAATTTCAAACAAGAAGGTGCACATGTATCTGAATAAAGGTATATCTGGTGTATTGTTTCAATGTTATGATTTAGCTGCAATATTTGATGGCAAGGTAAGCCTTAAGGTATGATGGGAATATCACCTTCATCAATGCCTCATATATTCATATGAAAGTAAGTTTCATTCATCGTGCTGATGTTGAGATGGTACTTGGTATTGGACACATATTTTAAATTCTATTAGCTCATGGTAAATCTAGCTAGAAACATTAATTTTTGATCTATTGGTATACTTGATATTTGGAAAGGCGTCTCATATTTTAGACATGATGGATTTATTGATTTTATGAAGCAAGCTAGATACATGGTTTTTTATATTGTTGTTAATTCTTGTGATAATCATTATAACCATGATGATAGAACTGTAATAATAAGATTTATATTTAGGATCTTCTTATTGACCTTGTATAGGTTTTGATAAGGTTAGAAAATTGGACAATGTGATAAATTTAGATTCCTTGACATGTTGGTTGAGTAACGTGATAAATAATTGATGTTGTGATTATAATATTTGAACTATGATGATACAACTGTTAGCTGTCCTAATCATGTGACTCTTACTCTTGATGAAAATTTGATGTCATGTTCATATTGATGATGAAGAAGCTAATGCTAACATGTTATGGCTATGATGAATACATGTCTAGGAATTTGATATAGTTTGATGATCTAACAGTTCTTTTGATGCATGAAAATATTATGATATACAAGTTGATGTTTTGAATGGTGATGAATGAAGTGGATTCTCACTCACAGGGAGAAATTCTCCATAATATCCCTACACTTAATATAATTTGCATTAAATATATAGAAGATTATTTATTGTTGAAGTAAGATTTTTGGATATGAATAGTCAAATATTTGATGTTGTTAGTTTGTAACAAGTTCTATTCTAAGAAAATAAGGTTTCTCCTAGTCTAAGCCCCAACTGCTGGGAGAAAGGCTTAAGAGTGCGATTATAGGCCTCCCAACCACACAAAATAAGGCTTATGGGTGAGATTACTCCTATAGGACACCAAGAAAAAAACTAAATCCCTATGCATAGAAACAAGAGCACACCTAGAGCATGATAGTCCTCTAGATATGGAGTAGATAATAGAAGTTCTTATGAGAAGGGAAGTTTGATTAGAGAATGTGAATGTGTTGACTAAACTTGTGTTTACATGGGACCAAAATATGCATATTAGTATGTCATTTTGATGTGATCATTGAAGCTAGTTATTGATAACAATTACATGGGTTTGAAAAGATTTGGCTTATTGGATTGACATAGTATAAATGAGAAATATTGGATTGGATAATTGATGATGCTTTAAAATGATGCTTGATAGTTCATATATATATTTTGGCCATTGGATTGATTCAATTCACGATAATATCAACTTAGGGTTTTGAATTGTGATTTTCCTTGATGATAGTGTTATGTGGGCATAGTGACTTTCAGTGACTAATTGGTATTCAAGAGTGATTTTGTATTGGCTTCATTGGATTTGGAACATTGGTTGAAGAGTACATAGTTGTGATTCAATATATAGTAATCTCAATGAATGGATGAAACTTGTATGAGTTATCCTTGATGTAAAATGACAAAAATAATTCATATTATGATTATGCACATGACCTCATGGAGTTTGATATTGATTAATAACAATTTGTTGACATAATAATAGATGGAGTCATAACTTGGTATTTGGACATGAGCTCTTCCTAACACCTCGTTAGAAGAGTTTGTCAATGTGATATTGGCATAAAATTTTATGACTTTGTATTAGTTTTGATCTCACATTTAAGATAACTTAGTTGATTTGATTTTATAATGTTGATTGTATATTTTTTTGGTCAATATAATGTTTACAGACAACATTGTATGGTGTTCCCCAGCTTGGTATTTCCACATTGATAGTTACCTAGTGAAGCTAGGAAGATGCGCCAATCCAAACCTCTACTTCAAAAGTGGTCGAAGGTATGATTTTGATTTTCGTTAAATATGTTGATGGTCTATTATTGACAGGTAAAGCCTTTGATGATCAAAGTAAGAGGGAGTTGGCCTTTGAAGCTCGAAATGAAGAATCATGGCATGATGCATTATGTTATGAAGTTTGGATATATTATAACTTCTTCTAATATCGAGGGTGAGATGAAAAATGTTTTCGATGATGTTCATTAAAAACTAGCTACTTTAGAGTAGAATAACTTGGAACATATATTATATTCCTCAAATATAACAATCCATCATGGGTTTTATCATAGACAAAAGACCTGTATGATGTAATTTTTGCTTCAACTATTCATAAATTTCACCTTTTAATGTTGTTGTCCTTATCTGTTGTGCAAAGTTTGTCTTTGCACTACTAAAAGAAATTTGAAGAATTTTGTCTGCACTTCTACTTAATGCATCTGCTACCTTATTCTCCTTCTCTTTTATATGTTTAATTTTAGAATCAAATTCACTCAAGAAGGACATCCATCTTTCTTGTCTAGCATTTAGATTTGATTGGCTAAAAAAATACTTTAAACTTACATGGTTAGTAATAAGAGTAATTTTTTTTAAACAAGGATTGCCTCCACATTTTTAATGTATGTATAATGACCACCAATTCTAGATCATCAAAAACATAGTTTTTCTCATGAGTCTTTCATTTTCAAGTAAGTCATAAGAAAGCATATACTTTTCTTGCATTAACACACCACCTAACCCCTCAAGGCATGCATCTATACATAAAATAAAGTATTTTTTAGGAATAATAATTTTTTATGATTGGGGCTACTATTAGTAAGTTATTTAATCTATAAAAACTCTCATGACATTTTGGTGTCAAATTCAATTTCACTCCCTTTTTCTACAAATAAGTGATGGGATAAGCTGGTTTAGAAAATCCCTCTATGAATCTTTCATAATATCTAGTAATGCCAATGAAGGATGTAATATTTGTCACATCCATAGGTATTGGCAAATTTAAAATGGCCTTAACCTTTTCTGGATCAATAGATATACCTTCCTTATAGATCACATGTCCTAAATATTGAATTTTATCTCTATAGAAATCACATTTTCTAAACTTTGTGTACAACTACTATTCCCTTATTATCTGTAGCATTATTCTTAAGTACTCTTTATGTTATTATTGGTTTTTTGAATATATCAAAATATCATCAATGAAAACCAATACCAACTTATCTAGATACTTGTTGAACACATTTTTAATTAAACATATGAAAATAGGAGGTGCTTTGGGAAGGCCAAATGGTAGTACCACAAATGCGTAGTGTCTATACCTTGTTCTGAATGCAGTCTTATGGATGTACTCATTCTTTATTCTTAATCGATGATAACCTGATATAAAGTCTATTTTTGATAATATTATTTCCCTTCTAACTTAACCAAACAAATCATCTATTCAGGGTAGAGGATATTTGCTTTTAATTGTCAGTTTGTTTAACTATCTGTAATCTATGCACATCCTAAAAGTATCATCATTTTTCTTACAAACAACTATGGGGATCCCCAAGGGGAAACACTTGGGTTGATGTATCCTTTATATAATCCCTTGCAACTATACTTTCAACTCCATAAGTTGAGGCATGCACATTCTATAAGGTGCTTTGGACACAGGTGAGGCTCATAGTACTAACTTAGTTGAAAAATCTACGTCTCTTCTTGGTTGTAATCTTGGAATTTCTTCTGGGAATACATCATTGGATTCTTTAATTACTGATAGGATATTTATAGTTTTATTTTCCAATTTATGTGTACTTTATTCTATCTAGAAATCAAATAGTTTGTAGTCTTTCAGAGCACACATTTTCAATTGTTAGGTTAAAATTTGTCTGGTGGAGATAGGCCTGGGCATGCCTTTTATTACTTGAACATTTCCTTCTTCAATGGCATAAGTAATAATTTTCTCTAAACAATTGATTATAAATTTGTTTTTCTACAACTAGTCCATTCTTATCAACAAATCATAGGACCCTAAAGGTAATATGTTCATATATAATTATGTACTACATCCATTTCAATTTATAGGACATTGTTTAACCCAATTTGTTAATTCTATTTTAGTGCCTATAGCTAGTGGATCCAAACATGGGATTTTAATTTTTTTTGTTTGTTACTTGAATCTCTACAAATTGCTAACTGACATAACTAAGTCTAGCTCCTAGATCTACTAAAAGAAATACATGCTAGTCTAGTATTATACTTTCAATTTCGATCATGATTAACTGATGGTCTTCATGTCAGCCTTCTAAATTTGCATTGATATTTGGTATATTTTTAGCTATATCATTAACTATGGATGCTTCTTTTATGTCCTACAATTATTGAACTAACATGATGTTATATGGCTAGTTCCTTAGCGAATGGGGTTCTCCACACCCCAACATTTTAAAGGTTCTATTTCTCTTCCACCATTCATTCATTTACTATTCAGATCAATTTGTTTGCAACCTATTTCAGACTATGTAGGTTATGGCTGATTATTCTAGTTAAACTTTTTAGGATGATGGGGTTTCCCAAAATATTTTAGAAAAAAAGGATTTTGATTTCTTAATTCCAGTTCCAAATATGCTTTTCTCGCGATTAAGAAAAGATTTTAAGCCTTTGATTTTCTATTGGAATTGTTTATAACAAATCCTTTCTTTTAACACTGCTTCATCCATGGTCTTAGGATTCCAAAATTCAATTGTTTCCTTGTATAAGAGAGGAAGGAAGTTTGGAAAATGTTGCACCTTCATTGTTTCCTCTTGAATATAAGGAACATATCTTAATAAATTTGTAATTTTTTCCATAAAATTTTCCATACTCAACTATCCTAACTTCAAATCATGAAATTATTTATCCTAGTCATTGTAATACCTCTCATTTAGTTATTTTTATTTGAACTCTTTCTAGAATTATTCCTAGGTGGCTATCTTTAATTTTATAATGTGTACTGTTTTTGCTTCCTCCCACCATATTGAAGCTTTGCCTTGTAATTAGTATGCTGCTAAAGTAGCCTTCAAATTTATAGAGTATCATATACTTGAAAAAAATTTGTTTTATTCAACAACCAAGCTTCTATAACTTCTTTTTATCCATCAAGTGTGGGTGGTCTGCTATTTTAAAACTCTCGTTGGAGTTTTGTTTTTTTTCATGATTTGGTGGATTTTGGAAATATTTTGTTTAGATATTCTTCACTTTTAGGTTTTTCATATTCATTTTCACACTTATCATGCTCATTTTTAGCATTTTTCGCTTTAAGGGGGTATTCTTTGCCCCACTCTACCTTTGTATCTAGAGGTTTATGGGTTGATCTTTCAGTCAACTCTATAATGAGATTCTTATTGGCATTATGATGTATGTGTTGTACATGTTGTACTTGATGGCAACCCACTTGTAGCAGAACAACTCACTTGTATATGGTAACAAGATGAATCTACGTAACTAGATGGATCTATAGAAGAGATCTTAGATGTAGCAGAATGCATGGTAGTTGTGACAAAATACATGGCAGTTCAAAGGAATCATTTCAGAAGTAATATGGAAAATTATAGTGTAACAGTTCTATTCGGAGGTAACATGGCACTGGTACCGAAGAACAGGAAGATGGAACTAAGGTCTACTAATTAGAATAAATAAGGTAAAGGAAAAGGTTGATGTAAAGCAGTTTAAGAAGTATACACAGGTCCACTTAGTCAAAATAGTGTATACACGCTGGTCCATAGATCAAAAAGCACGTATACGTATACATGCACTTTCACAGAAGGAAAAGTGTGTGTGGGATGGAAAATCAAGGTTTAGGTCCAAGATATTGATCCGAAGTATATGGCCCAAGGTATTTGGTCCGAGGTATTGACCCTAGGTATTTGGTCCAAGGTATTGGTCCTAAGTGGTTTTGGTCCAAGGTATTGAGAAAGGCCTAAAAATATATAAGGAGGAGAAGATCATTAGGCCAAGGTGTGCAAGTAATGCATATCTTATGAATAGTGAGATCAAAAGAAAATGTGCATGTTATGGGTTTATGGTGCTTTGCTTGATCTGAACTAAGGATTAACCTTAGCGGTTGATGGGGATGAGATCTAATGATGGATCAGGATCATGAGATCTAAAATGAATTACTATTATATGGTTTGGTCATGGATAGTCTAGATATGAATGCTAAAGCATGATTTACACTGTAAATTTTCTGATCTGGGTATGTCTGAAGTCCGGAGGTGTAACGAAGTTATGAAGAAACTATTTGCAGATCTGTATGCTGGTTCGCTTTGGTGAAGGTGCGTATACACGCTGGTTCATCTCTTTTAAGTAACATATGCAAAAGAAAAGCTCGATGTTCAAGGATGACTAGTCTATCAGATCAATGCTGCTGTTTTACTGCTGTCTGTCAATGAAGTCTTCTTAGATCTAAATGTAAAACTGAATGAATAAGGAGTTTTGATATTTGATAGATTGATTGTATAAGTAAGAAAAAGTGATATTTGTTGTTGCCTGTGTAAAGCTCTGTAAGTTGATAGTGGATGTTTAGTATATTGCTGGTTGGTACAAACTTGATTCAAAGTTTATGTTTGCAGTAGCTTTGGAGGTATACGCGGGCTTGATTAACAGAAGTAGCGTATACACGTAGTTTGGGTTCAGCTAAGTAGCATATACAGTCTGATGCATGGTTTCTAAGGTTACAATTGGTTCTAAGTGATGATGCAAGTTTCTGGGTTCAACATAGTGTTCTGGTGACAATGATCTAATTATTTCAGATTAACTGCATGTCAGTTGATGAAGTTTGCGTTTCTAAAATTTTGATTGGTTATTGATGAGTCAAGGTCTTCATATGTCTTGATATGTGCCAGGAGCATTCATTCTAAAAAATTCATGAAATGTGGTCCTTGGTGGAAGAGTGGAGTTTTCTGTAGGCTAGAACCTACATACTAGTAAACATATTGGCTAGTTCAAGAGCTAGGGGGTTGTAGCTCCCTTCTAGTAGAAGTTGGAGAATGAGAGAAGGTTGTAGCCTTCTACAGGTAGAAGCTTGCGTACTGGTATGAGTCTACAGCAGTACAAGATTGTAAACAAATTTTCTTATTATTAAAAGAAGATAGAGACGATAACAGTAGGTGGTTTTCACCCCACATTGGGTTTCCACCTTAAATATTGGCGTTCTTGTGTGTTGCTTATGTGTGATGATTTATTCTGATTTTACTTCATTGTCTAATAAGTTACTGATGTACTAGCTTAAGATCAACACATGATAAATTATCTAAATCACAAGTTCTCTGGATCTACATTGGTTTCTCTAATCACAGTTGCGTGTACACACTCATTCACTTCATTGAAGTAGCGTATATAAATCTGTTTGAGAAATAAAATTATTGATTTGATAATACTGATTCACCCCCCTCTCAGTATTATTTCCAACACTTCTCCTACTATGCACTTGCCTTCAACAAATGCTCATTGTTGGCCCTGATACTGGCCAACTCCTACCTTATGTCTCTTACAATATCGCGAAATTGGGCTATTGGAGGTGAAGTTTCATCTCCCAGCTAAACCCAAATCTTCTCTCCTTTACAAGGAGATATGGCAAAAGGCCCTTCTATCATTGTACCTTTTTTTTTTTTTTCTTCCCTTACTTGTGTTCATCATTAAAACAAAATCAAATTTTCATAACACAACCTTTTCTGCATAAATGTTTGAGTTGTGGTTTGTCCCTTAGCCCTCAAATTTGAACCTACAACTTTGATACCACACGTAACATATCCCTTATTCATTATTTTTTTTCTTCATTTTATCGATATAAATATATAGTGAGGTATTATTTTCTAATGCTGTATACCTCTCATCATTCTACTGCTTTTGTTGAATGATAATTACTATCTCTATTACTTTCTATGTCACCTTATTTGTAACAAGGTTATTATATTTAGTCAATAAGACATACACTATGTATAAGTCATAAGGCTTGCTTATTTATTTACTTGGTCACACATATATACAATGACTATTAATCATTGAATGATACTTCATAAATAACCCCCTCCCCCCAAAAAACACACACACAAGCATGCGCGTGCACACACACACACATTATTCATCCAACCAAGCAATCCAAATAATATAAGGAAATCCATTACTTTAATAATATCTAATTCATTGTTATTCCTCTATTCCTATATACATAGGTTGCATGGATACTTACATGAATACAATGAATTTTTGATTAGTCCTTTTAATCATAATTTAATCGATATTATGAAGATACTTAGTATCTTATGGCCTACAGTGCATGAATCATCAAATGGTTATCCACTACACATGGCATCCTCTTCGATAGGTCATGTATGGCCACATATGAGACCTCCCATGTGCCTTCACACAACCCTTTTTCCATGAACACCATGAATGGTTGGGATTTGATGTGTTAATCAACAAGGGCATTCAAGGAGTGAAAAACCATAACCTACTACTCATTTGATTCATTTGGTTTTTGCAATTGTGGCTAGAGCATCGCTCAACCTTTCTATGCACAATAGGGTTTCCTTGACACCCTTAACCTTGCTCTTACATATGTTATGATAGTTTCTTTCCAGACATAGATAACCCTACATAGAGAAAGGTATACCTATTGATGCACTGGTATAATGGTAACATTTCTATTGTAATTTCTTCTTTATTCTTGTTCTATTGTAACTCCCTTTTTTCTTATATATTTTGATGAATTATTCACATGTTTGCAAGGAAAGATTTGAAAATTTATAAAGGGATTTTGTCAAGAAAGAGTTTGATATTTTCTTTATGATGATATCCACAAGAATTAAGCCTCCATTCACATCCCTTCTAGTTTATTTTGGTCTGAGACTACAATTTTCCTTTGCTTCATTTTGAACTTAGGTATCTAAGGGTTTATCCTAATGTTTATGGTTCACTATATGTAGATAATGGCATGACCATGATTTTAGTCTACAAATCCAAGGATTTTGGCCTCATGAAATCTTAAGTAAGTCTCAACGCCATCCTTATTTTACATTTTGTCTATAGGGTAGAGATTATTTCTCTATATAGGGTTTTACCCTTGAAGTCGTTTAGTCTTGTTATAGATATTTATGTATGTAGTGGCTATGGACATAGCCTATAGATTTAATACACTTTTAGAATTCGTTTTTTATTTTTTATTTTTCATGCTCCTGACACCTCTTAAAATACCATTAATTCATTCTTCATGGATATCCCAAGAGCCTAGGGTTTATAATTATCAAACCCTAGTTATTTTATTGTTTTGTTCTGTCCAATGACCCTGGTAACTTATGAGTTTTGTCTCTAGTTCTTTACTCTTGCAAAGTGATTATTTCTTCCTCTAGAATATTCTATTAAATTTATTTGTATGTTGGACTCCATAGAGTGTTTGCACTAGTTGAACTGCACATGATTCTTCCACATATATAGCTTTGGTCTCATTCTTGGGTTTATAGCTTCATATGTTTTTACACTTATATTTTTAGTCCTTTATTCTCAGTTTTTAATTGCATAATTATGCTCTACCACATGTATGGTTTTGATGGAGTGCAACTACACCGGGTCTTTTTATCTATGGAAACACTCTTCAACCAACAATATTAAATATACCTTCTTATCTTAGTTTCAGGTCAATTGTTCTAGCTTACAACTACCTATCACCTACATGCCTATGACATATTTTTTGTGTCTTCTCGACAAGGAAATGATGCTAATTATTTTATGGATTATCTTTCTTTGTAACACATTTTTGTTCTACCATTGAGCATTTTCTAGGTCGGATGGATAATATTCTAATGAACACTATACTCCATTTAGAAGGCTAACGACCTCTTTTATTATAGGAATTTGAGAATGTTTGATCCTTAGAACAATTTCACTTTGTAATTGTTCTTTTCATATGATATAAAATATTTATATTTTGGTCCACCCAATGATTTTCTTATTTTGAATCTCTTTTTGCAAAGGTTTTGAAAGTATCACTTTCTTATTTTACTTACTAGCTCAGAGTGCCTCACTTTTTATATAAACTCCTTGTATCAATCTCTTGTGTTTTAATAACCTTTAAAATGGTCAAACCACTTCTTCAATTGGTTAAATAAACATGTTTTTCACTATTTATACTTGTTTCCTCTCTGGTTAATATTTATCAGGTTTTGTCCCTTATAGACACATAGACCTTGATGAGCCTTGGTATTGCACCAAGGATGTTTCAAATCCCAAGGGCTTCTCAACCTAAATTATCAACCCAGGGTTTGTAAAAACTTAGAGGTGACAGTGCTATATGCACAATAGGTTAGGTTATGCTCATGTCACTCTTAGTCATCAGATCAAATCAAGGTGTTCAAAGACTACTCCTTCAACTAACTACAAAGAGAAAAAAATGTCATGATTGCAAGGAGATGAACATGATTGTAACTACATAAGTGAAAATGTCATTCATTCAATTTAAATTGTGATTGAAATTGTATGAAATGAAAAGGCTAGTCTAGTTGCAGAAATGAACCATGCTACTCTATCGGTATACTTAATAAGATTAACAACCTTCTTGCATTAATCATTTATCTATTTGCAACTTTCTTGAAAATGAGAAATTCAATCTTCAACAAAAGTATGGGAAAAAATTCCAATTATAATTCTATTTGTTGTCTTATGTTTGCAGTGAGGAGAGGATGGGGTTGGAGTGGTCTTAGAGTCTTCCTTGTTCATGAAATAAAGGCTTGTGGGGCATTATTCAAATTCAATATCTGAGGGTCAAAATATGGAGCAAATATGGTTAAAGAAAATAAGGCTACATGTCTACTACAGGAAGTGCTACAGGAGGCTTTGTATTGCTATATGAGGACCTGTTTTTCTATAGGAGGGGGGTCTGAGGATAATGGTGTCTTGAAGGTAGAATAAGTTAGATGAAGGTAGACTAAGGTGCATGAAGGGTGTGGGAGCCCCTTGGCCAAGCCTAGTACCCTTCAGAGGTATATCTTGCACAAATGCTTGAGTCCACTGTGTCCTCCATTTAACCTAGTAGAGTGATCTTAGTGGCAGAGTTTGGAGGAAATGTAAGGTGTCTAGGAGGGAGATTGAATGGTCTAGGTGGATGTAGAAATGTGTGCCCAACCTCGCAAGTTAGCATAATCCATGAAAATTATTCAAGCACATGCATCAAGTGATCACTTTTTCAAAAAAGTAAATTAAAATGGAAACGGTGAGTTGAATTTCATTAAAATCTACTATACCCTACAACACAACTCTAATTTTCAAACCAATGCTACTAACTTCTAAGTTGCAGAAAATAAACATGAAGAAGGATTATAGCCTAATACTTCAAAATTTCCAATAAATCATAAATATATATTTTTGGGTTTTTATTATGTATCTTCCAATCACTCTTCCCACACGAGAGGTGATAGGAAAACCTGCAACTACAAGTTTTATGATATAATACCCAATGATTTTGAGAAATTCTGAAAACCTGTGTATTTTTTTCGAAGAGCCCGACGTTTTGGGTGAACACTTCACCCATTTGAAGGGGAAAGAAGCTTATCTCAAAAGAGTAATACCTATTGAAAAAATAAAATAATTGAAATGACTTGAACAAGAACAAGGAACAAATACAAGAGAGAAACTAAAGCCTCTAGGTTGGGCCCAAACCAAAGGGTTTCAACCCTCCAAAACTAACTCCGATGCAGAAAAATAGTGAAATTCTCATCAACAGAAAACAAGAGTCACATACATCATATGAAAGATGATAATAAAAATGTTAAACACTGGGCTCTTAGTATCTAAATTATCCTAGTTTCAACAAAAAATTGAATCCTAATGAGCCTTTTGGTTGGCTTATTTATACAAAAATTAACTAAGTGGTGACTCCCTTGAAAAGAGGAGTGATTCCCTCCAAAATATTAAGATTGGTGGATCTAGTTCCCTTGGATCTTCGCATGCACTTGAGTTCCTCGAATGCTAGTGAATTTGAGTTGTTGGTGAGGAATATTTGATCTAAAGTCGAGTTGGGGAGTTAATGCAGTGGACAAGCCCTCATATATTCTCTTTCTATGTCTCCAATCAACCCTTGCATAGTAAATATCTGAAAAAATGCTTCTTCTACTTGAATGTTAATCAAATTAGGCCATGAAATAAGACACACACCCTTTAGTCTTCCTACTAAGCATATTATGGTTAAAAATACATATTAATGTGAGAAAAAAGAGTGTTTTAAGGTTTGGAGGATAACAAAGTGGGCCTCAACATATACCTATTGATGGGACCCATCATCACCCACCTGTGGAAGTTGTTTCTCACCCTTTAAGAAACTCATTCACTGATATGTAGTTCATTCATGGCCCTGGTGGCCTCTCTGACATCCCAAGGCATCTTAGATGGTGTGCCTTCCTAAGGAAAGAAACCTGCATTTTCTTCTATGTTTGTATATTCCTTTTGTTCTTATGCCTAGTTTCTTCTCTCCTATAGGCCTAGTATTGGAGGAATGAGTTTGAGTTCTATCCATTTGATCTTCAAACTTCGCGTGATTCTCTTGTATAGTGGGGTTCTCTCTAAGGCATTCCTTGGTCTGTGAGGAGAGTGATACTCTCTTATTTTCAAACTAGGAGGTAGCAGATGCCATTTTCTTTGGAAAGGATGAAAATTTTTAGTTCCCAACATTCTAAAGGTGTCTTAAAAATGCAGGATAGTTTTTTCTTGGGTTTCCATATACGAAGGTGTCAATTCAGGATTAGTGGATATTAGGTTGTGGTTACTGATGACAGCCTTAGGGCTCACTAATTATGCTCTAAAGGGTTCCCTCTCTTCTTTGGCCATCACAATCTTTACTTCCTCATCTCCTTTTTCCACATGAGTCAACCAAGAGGCCAATTCCATTAGTTGCATGTCCCCCTATCTTGATTTTGGGTCCTATAATTTCATGTCTGTGAGGATCATATTGTACATGTAGAACTCAACCAGTTTGGATCTATCCTCATTACTTTCCTTTTTGTAAAAGTAAACGAACTTCCTATAGACTTGAAAAGTTAGAGAGGCATATTTTTTTGAGGTATTTATTTGCAATTGTAGCCACTGATCCCTAAGGAAGATTTCATAGGATTTGGATAGCTTCTTGGATTGTATGGCTTCCATGGATAGACTTGCCATGGTGGAAAGTTGTATCTTTTTTTCTTGCAAATCCTCTCTTAGCCTTGTGTTTTTTTTCCTGTAGTAGCTCCCTTACGATCAAATCTCTTAACCTTAGGTTGTTTAATTCCTTGCTCTGTTGGGTTGTGTTTTATTCTTTCCATGACTAGCCCACATAGTTAACCAGGGGGTTAGAAGGGGAGCGGAGTCCCCCCTTTGTTCCACTAATTACGTAGAGGGGGGAGTTACAGGGGGTTTGAGGGGTGCAGGTAACCCCACTCTATGGGGTCTGGGGTAGCGCCCTGGAAAATTTTGTTTTTGGACCCTATATTAGGTTGGGCGAACCTACTTATGGTTTTGTTCATGATTTTTCGCACATGAATTTGGACACGATGGTTTTCGGTCCATGGTTTTGGACGCGATGTTTTTTAGTACATGGTATTGGATGCTTTGGCATGTATAAATATGTATTGTAACATTGAAAGGAACATAATGAAAAATCAATCTGGTAGTCCTAGTTTTGGGATTTAGGGGAAAATATCTATGTATATGTGTTTTATGTGTTATGCTCTCAAATTTTTATTTTCTGTGTTTTAGAATTCTTATGCAGGTAATTTCGGTACAAGGTTAAAACCTACATTTGGTATCAGAGTTATTTTGGCTGCAAGTGGATGCCTTTTTTGCTGAGGGGTTTTGCTCAAGCTTGTGGTAGACCCTGTTTAGTGGGTGATCTGCGAGATTGATTTTGGTGGTGAATGAAGATGGCGAGTAGTGGAGAAATTTAATAGTCAGAGTTTTGAGTTGTGGAAACTCAAGATGGAGGATCTGTTGGTGGATAAAGATCAGTGGATCGCATTAGATATGGGTACTAAACTAATGGGAGTGTCTGGTGAAGAATGGAATAAGTAAGATCGGAAGGCAAAGAGCACAATATGATTATGTGTTGCAGATTCAATATTGCAGAATGTATCAGGGGAAGCTATGACGAAGGCTTTGTGGGACAAGTTAGGGACATTGTACCAATCTAAGTCTCTGGTGAATAAACTGTTCCTACCGAAAAAGCTGTATAACCTGAGGATGAAAGATGGAGACTCGATGATAGAGCATCTGAATGCATTTAATACTGTGATGAGTCAGTTATCATCTTTTGATATCAAAATTTCACTTGAAGATAAGTGCATTAGTTTTTTGTGTTCATTACCAGATTTGTGGGATAGTCCGGTTATTACAATAGGTAGCAATGCAATTGCCTTGCAGTTTGATGAAATAGTCTCATCCTTGTTGACAGAGGAGATGAGATGGAAAAATATGGAGAGCCAGAATGGTGATGCCTTCTATGTACAAGGACAGTCCTAGAATAGAAACAAAAATAGGTCATCGAGTGGGAGATCTAAATCTCCAAGAAAACTTGTAAAGGTGGTGTGCTGGAAATGCGGAAAGGAAAGGCACTACAAAAGGGACTATAAATCTAAAGCTCCTGACAAAGGAAAGGGATCTGATGATGCTCCTTCTACAGAGGCGAAAACCACCTCAGATGAAGGTGGGGATGTGTACTTGGCTTCTTCAAGTACACATGTAGATCATGAGGCATGGTTGATTGACTCAGGAGCATCCTTTCACTTCACTCCCCATAGAGAGTGGTTCTGCGAGTATGAGAAATACGATGGTGGTGATGTCTTCTTAGGAGATGATAGGAAGGCTAGAATCATTGGTCGCGGAAAAGTAAAGTTGAAGTTGCAAGGTGGAAGGGTTAGAACCCTTCCGGGTGTTCTGCATATTCCTGCATTGGCCAGAAATCTGATTTCTGTAAGCAAGTTGGATGATGCAGGTGTAAAGACAGTGTTCGAGAAGGATACCTGCAATATGGTTCGAGGAGCACTGGTATTGATGCGTGGAGTTCGGATTGGAACTCTGTACAAGCTGCAAGGTAGCACTATTGTTGACGGGTGCAATAGTTCTATGGTTCCTGAAAATGGAGCAGAAAATCTAGTGGTCTCTGGAGAGAAGACCATGTTGTGGCATCAAAGGCTTGGACATATTGGAGAGAAGGGCCTTCGAATACTTCATGGTTAAGGTATGGTAGAAGGTATGAGTAATAGCTCTCTGGATTTTGATTTCTGTGAAAACTGTGTATATGGGAAGCAGAATCGGGTGAGTTTCCCCTCTGGTGGTAAGAGGGAAAATCAGATATTAGAGCTTGTGCACAATGATGTGTTTGGACCTGTGAAGGTTCCATGACTGAGTAAGTTTGTGCACTCACTACAAGAAAAAAGGTCATTGGTGAGGGTCATGCTTATGACAGACCTTTAAGGTCCGTCACCAATGTCACATATGGTGACGGTCTTTAAAAAAGTGTTGTTGTAAGTGTATATAGTGATGGTCCTTTAAGGTTTGTCACCAAAGCCATTTTCAATGACACTTTTGGTGAGGATCATTAAAGGCCCATTACTTATTCTCTCTTTGGTGACACTTTTGGTGAGGGTCGTTAAAGTCCCATCACTAATTCTCTCTTTGGTGACACTTCTAGTGACGATATTTTATTGACCATCACTAATGATCTTTTTGGTTACTTTTTGTGATGGAAAATAAATGTTCGTCATCATTGATCATTCCAATGAATTTTTGATGACGCTTCATGCCTGTGATGGACCTTTAAGGTCTGTCACCAATGTCGCATATGGTGACAGTCTTTAAAAAATCGTTGTTGTAACTGTATATAGTGATGGTCCTTTAAGGTTTGTCACCAAATCCATTTTCAATGACACTTTTGGTGAGGGTCATTAAAGGTCCATCACTAATTCTCTCTTTGGTGACACTTTTGGTGAGGGTCATTAAAGGCCCTTCACTAATTCTCTTTTTGGTGACACTTCTAGTGACGATCTTTTATTGACCCTCACCAACGCTCTTTTTGGTTACTTTTGGTGATGGTAAAAAAAAAATCATCATCATTGATCAGTTCAATGAGTTTTTGATGACGTTATGTACCTATTACTATATTTTTTGTCAAAAGATAATGATTTAAGACCATTGTTCTGGAGTCCTTTTCATTATGTTTCCAAGGCCATAATGGTTAGATTTAGTCAATTTTTTAAGAAGTAATTAGTGTGTATCATTTCCCTCAAGTCATAAGAATATAGATTTCCTATTAGTCAACACATGATTCATCTCTATTAGGTTTATTATCTAGCTTATTTCCTATAGATAAAGTTCCACTAGTGTGTGTAGGAATTATATTATTTAATACATAATCAAGCTTTGTCAATTATGTTAATGAGAGAGACCTAGCACTCCTCAACACTCATGGCACACCTTAACCTACTTTGGAACACACTAACATTCCTTGGCACTTCACATGTCTTGGAACATATTTGTACTTGGAACATCTTTCCATGGGTAGGACAGCCAAGCACATGTTGGCATGCCCTAGCATAACATAGCACTCCCCTAACATGTGTTGGCATGTTCTATAGTCCCTAGCATGCCTTGGAACACCTTGGCATAATATTGCATTGACATACATTAACACTTGGCACACATTGGCACTTGGAATGTATTGGAACTTATTATTAGCATTCCTAACATTCCCCTTTTGAAAAAGATAAAGTGCCAACTTATTAACCTTCTTATGTGTTCATTTCCTTGCATTTTAGCTTGGTTATTCCTATTGTTGCCTTGAAACTCCTTGACACATATTGGCATACTCTGGCACCCTACACATCCTAGAATGTCTTAGCACCTGACATGTCTTGGCATGCCTTGGCACTATTTGACACATTTTAGCACACCTCAGAACTACCTAGCATACTCTAGCACTTCTTGACATGCCCTGATATTCCATGGCATGCATTACCCATGCTTAACATACCTTGCCACTCCCTCCTTGGCATGACAACTAGCCCTCATTAACACTCCCTGACACACCCTCATATTCATTCACTTCCATGCATTTTGACCTAGTGCTCCCTTGTGTTGTCCTAGTACTCCCTACCACTCCTCAACATGCGTTGGCACTCTCTAACACAACTTAGAACTCTTTGACAATGATTTGTCATTTCATAGCATGCATCGCACTCCGTGACACACTTGGCAAGTCTTAGCATGTTTGGCATGCATTGAGATGAGTTGGTATGCTTTGGCATGGCTTAATATTAAATTTATTTGAGATCAATTATTGGAAAGTAGATGAGAAGCAATGGAGGAATATTTGGAACTTATAATGCACTAAAACTTGGCACCTAGTGTTGATGTTCCTAGCATGCCCCTCATGGAAAAGATAAATTGATGACTTATTAACCCTATTATGTGTTCATTTCCTTGTAGTTTAACTTGTTCCTCCCTTTTGTTGACTTGACAGTCCTTGAAATGCATTGTCACACCCTTACACATATTGGCATGCCTTAACACTTGACACATCTTAACTTGTTTGGCATGCATTCATACTATTTGACACATGTTAGCATGCCCTAGCATTCCCTAACTCACCTTGGCAATCATGCCCTCACAGCTAGCATTACATTTTTCCATGACTTGGGAACCTTAAATTACATAGAACACCTTGGCACTCCCTAGTTGTCATGCCATCATATATAGCCTTACTATTTTTGTGACTTGGGAACCCAACCAATTCATTAGAAAAACAATACTGTGCCCAACCCAAAGTCTCCCTTTCTCTAAAATTGCTTTGTCCATTCCTTATGACAACCATAAGCTTGCCTCCTGCAAGTCCTATTTTGAATCCTTGGGACACTTGGAATTCACTAACACTCCTTGGCACACACTCTTATTCATTCATTTCCAAGCATTTTGACCTAATTCTCCCTTGTGTCCCCCTAACACTCCCTAACACTCCTCAGCATCCATTGACATTGTTTTCTATGTGTTAGCACACCTTTTCATTCCTTGGCATGCCCTGACACTCCTTAGCAATCATTCCCTCACAACTACCCTTGCTTTTTTTAGACTTGGGAACCCAACTAATTCTTGCCTCGACTAGAACAAATTAACTAAGTTATAGTTACCACAACTAGACTATGTATTGTTCACCCTAGAACTACCTATAACACATATTACACTACTCATGTCTAATCTCAACTCACCTCACTTAATAAGTTACCATGTCAAGGCTCACATCCAACCATGGGCATAAAACAACTAAGCAACATAGTTTACATATTGACATGCCATAGCACATGACATGTCTGACAATCCCTTTGCCCTATGTGGCACGTGTTAGCATCACCTACATTTCTTGTCATGCTTTGCACTCCCTAGCACACCCTAGCACTCCCTGACGTGCCCTGACACTCTAGCATGCCTTGGCACTGCCTAGCATATGACCTTGTCACTCCCTCCTTAGAACACTTGGAACTCAATGACACTCCCTATCACACACTCTTATCTCTTCATTTCCATGTGTTTTGAACTAGTTCTCCCTTGTGTTTTTGTGGCACTCCCTAACATTCTCTGGCACACATTAGCACACCCTGGAACCTGGCACATCTTGTCATGTTTCCCTAGAACTCTAGCATTCCTTGACTAACATAGCTTGTCACTCCCTCCTTACCACACCTAGAACTCACTAACACTCCTCGTCACACACTCTTATTCATTCATTTGCATGTATTTGAAACTAGAGATCCCTTTTTTTTCCTTGGAACTAAATAACACTTCCTGTCATGCATTGGAACACCCTAACACCTGGCACATCTTGGCATGTTTCCGTAGCCTCTAGTATGCCTTAGCACTACCTACCATACCTTGTTACTCCCTTAGCACACTTTATCTCACTGACACTTCCTGTCACAACTCTTATTTGTTCATTTGCATGCATTAATTTGATGTAGTGCTCCCTTATGTTTCCCTGGCACTCCCTAACACTTCCTAGCACATGTTGACACACCCTGGCACCTGACACATCTTGGTTGCATGTCACCCTAGTAATCTGGCATGACTTAGCGCAGCCTAGCACACCATGTCACTCTCTTCTTAGCACACTTGGAACTCACTAACACTCCCTATCACACTCTTATTCATTCATTTCCATGCATTTTGATCTAGTGCTCCCTTATGTTTCCCTGGCACTCCCTAACACTCCTTAGCACGCATTAGCACACCTTGGTGCTTGGCACATCTTGGTATGATTCCCTAGCACTCTAGCATGCCTTGGCACTACATATCATACCTTGTCACTTCCTCCTTGGCATACTTGGAACTTGCTGATACTTCATTTCCATGCATTTAAAACTAGGCCCTTGGCCCTAATATTTCCTAGCATGCATTCGTGCCACACCTAGCACATCATGGTGTTCCTTAGAATTTTGCTTGTCTTAGCATGCCTAACATGCCTTGGAATTTTATAGCATGTGTTCATACTTCTTGGCATTCCCTAGCACACCTTAGCACTCCCTAACTGTCATGCCCTCATAGATAGCATTACTATTTTTCTGACTTGGGAACCCAACCAAGTCATTGGCAAGACAATGTTGTGCCCAACCCAAAGTTTCCCTTTGTCTAAAATTACTTTGACCAATCCCTTATAATTGTAACCATAGGCTTGAATCCTACAATTCCTATTCTAACCTTCTCCTAACACACTTTGTCCTTGAGACACCTGGAATTCATTGACACTCCTTGACACACAAGCTTATTTTCTCATTTCAATGTATTTTGACCTAGTTCTCCCTTGTGATGCCCTAACACTATAATTTTCCTCAACATGCATTGGAAATGTTCGACATGTGTTAGCACACCTTTTCATTCCTTGGCACGCCCTGACACTCAGCTATAATTCCCACACAACTACTAGCCCTTTTTTGGGACTTGGGAACCCAACCAAGTCTTGTGTCAACTACAACAACTTGACCAAGTTACAGTTACTACAACTAGACTATGCCTTGTTCACCTAATAACTGACTATAACTCATCTTAGGCTACTCATATATAATTTCAACTTATCCAACTTATATTTACAAGTTACAAGTTACCATGTCAAGGCTCATGTTCAACTGTGGCCATAAAACAACTAAGAAACATAGCTTACATCTTGACATGCCATAACACTTGGTGCATCTAACAATCCATTGGCACTATGTGACACGTGTTAGCACCCCCTACATTCCTTGGCATGATTTGGCACTCCCTATCACTCCTTGACATGCCCTAGCAATCTAACATGCCTTGGAACTGCCTAGCATATAACCTTGTCACTCCCTCCTTAACACACTTGAAAATCACTGACATACCCTATCACACACTCTTATTCGTTCATTTCCATGCATTTTGAGCTAGTTCTCCCTTGTGTTTCCATGAAACTCCCTAACACTTCCTAACACTTGGCACAACTTGGCATGTCACCTTGGCACTATCTATCATACCTTGTCACTCACTCCTTAACACACCTAGAACTCACTGACACTCCCTGTCACATACATTTATTCATTCATTTCCATGCATTTGAAACTGGTGCTCCCTTTTGTTTCTGTGGCACTCCCTAACACTCCCTGGCATGCATTCACACACGCTAACACTTGGCACATATCAACATATCATTGCCTTGGCCTCTAGCATGCCTTAACACTGGAAATACTATCTTATCACTCCCTCAACACACCTAGAAATCACTAACACTTCCTTTCACAAAATCTCATTCATTCATTTCCATGCATTATTTTGACCTAGTGGTCCCTTGTGTTTCCATGGCACTTTGTAACACTTCCTAACATGAGTTGGCACACCTTGGCAGCTGGCACATGTTGGTCAGATGCTGCCTTTGCACTCTAGCATTCCTTAGCATTGCCTAGAATACCATGTCACTCCCTCCTTAACACACTGTGAACTTGTTGCACTCCCTATCACATACTCTTATTCATTCATTTCCATGCATTTTGACCTACTGCTCCCTTGTGTCTCCCTAGCACTCACTAACACTCCTAGCACACATTGGAACACCTTGGAACTTGGTACATCTTGGCATGCTTCCCCAACACTGTAGCATGCCTTGATGCTACCTAACACACCTTGTCACTCCCTCCTTAGCACACTTGGAACTCACTAGCACTCCCTATCACGCACTCTTATTCATTCATTTCCATGCAATTGAAACTAGTGCTCCCTTGTGTTTCCTGACACTCCCTAGCTTGTGTTGGCACCACACCCTAACACGTGGCACATCTTGGCCTACCTTAGCACTTGGCATGAGAATGGGAATGGGGAAGAGACCCCGGGTTCATGCTCAAGGGGCCAAAAAGGCTTTGTTGTAGTCTAGAACAATGTTGACATTTTCACCTTACCAAGAGAGGGTAAGGAGTCTCACTTGAGGTGTGTCGTGACTGAAGTGTGAGGGGATAGAATGAGGCACCATACAACATATAGATAGATATTTAAATTTTTTAAAGAACCAATATAGAACTCAACTGTCTCTTTCATTACGTTTCATAGAAAGAAATACATAAATAAGTACAGAAGGTTTGAAGCCTGATCATCAACAACAAGAATGACCCAACCCATAGATCAGAGACTAATAGAGCAAGGGTGTACCCACCTTCCACAACTCAGGAAGGCTACATTAGTTCCTAGCTCACTTGGTTCATCAACAACTAGTATTCACCAACCATTTCCCATCCTTTCATTTTCCTTTTATCCTATGCTCCACACCTCGACTGCCAGTTCCACTTATTTCCTACTCAGCTGACTTTGCCTTTAGCTTCCTATTCTCTCTACTTTCTCGACTCCTCTTTCTCTCCCCTAAACCTTTCCACAACTGTCAGACCACTTGTGGTTCTAGTTCCCCCCTTCAGCTATCAGCTTCACAACTAGACTGACGTCCCCGCCAGTTGTTCCTATCTTGTATTCTCACAAAAACTCAAAACGAAGGCGTCAACAACATGCCTAACATGCCATCAAACTATCTAGCATGTGTTAGCACTTCTTGGCATTTCCTGGCACATGTTGGCACTCCCTAGTTGTCATGCCCTTATAGATAGCCTTACCTTTTTTGCAACTTGGGAAACCAACCAAGTCAATGAAAAAATAATGTTGTGCCTAGCCTTGACACTCCCCAACACTCCTTGGCATGCATTGGCACTATTGGGTATGTGTTAGGATGCCTTTTAATTCCTTAGCATGCCCTAGCACTCCTTAGCTATGATGCCCTCACAACTACCCTTACATTTTTTGCAACATGGTAACTAAACCAAATCCTGCCTCAACTATAACAACAACTTGACCAAGTTACAATTGCTACAACTAGACTATGCCATGTTCACCTAAGAACTTCCTATAACTTATATTAGGCTACTCGTGTTGAATATCAACTCATACAACATAACAAGTTACAAAGACAAGACTCACATACAATCATGGTCGTAAAAAAACTAAGAAACAAAGTTTACATCTTGACATGCCATAACACCTGGCATGCCTAAAAATCCCTTGGAACTATGTAGCACATGTTTGCATCCCCTGCATTTATTGGCATGCTTTGACACTCCCTAGCACTCCCTGACACTTAGCACACCTCATACTCTCTAACACTCTCTATCACACTCTTATTCATTCATTTCCATACATTTGAAACTAGTGTTCCCTTGCTTTTCCCTCGAACTTGGCCCTAACACTCCCTAACATGCATTGGTGCCACACCTTGGCACCTAGAACTTCTTGGCATGCCTTAGCACTTGGAATGTTTTGGCATGCCTTAGCACTTGGCATGCCTAAAATGCCTTGGAACCATCTATGATCCAGATTTAAACAGGAACGCAATAGATTACAGAGATAACCATAAATACAGAGATACAATAACCATAAATAAAGAGATGCAGCGGAAATAACACTTCATTTCATTAATGGAAAATACCGAAATATGCTTACAACCAGAATTGGAAATAAACCAGCTAGGACGATGGTAGCTTATCTCTGAGAAGAGATGTGCGGCTACATGTCTCTGAACTGTTCCGAACTTGTGTTACAAGGAGGCTCGAAGGCCTATTTATTATGGAGAAACAATGGAAAACCCTTCACATTCCAAAACCGACCCTTAGAAGATGAAACGCCAAATTGTGGGCCCCGTTTTGGGTAAATTGGTACATCAATTTCCCGGGGTCGTAACTTT
>APFE030431195.1:0-13990 GCA_000404065.3 Pinus taeda
TCTTAACATAATCTAGTTTTCCTAGTTGCTAGTTAGTTAGATAGGTTGCTACTGGCTCATTTCAATAGTGACCTTCATGTTTCAATACTGACCTTCATGTTCAGGAAATAGGGCCCAACAACCCGAGTGCTTCCACATGTAAGTAAGCTTTTATTTTTCTGATTAAGTTCTTCGTTTTCCAAGAGCTCACCCTTGTTACTTATTTACATTTTCTACATCTTTTCCAGAATATATCTTCTCTCTTTAAAGTTTTTCTCTTGGTCTTTCTCTTCAATTTATTTAATTGTCTGGATGTCATAGGTTTGGTCTTAGACTATTTCTATCTAGTAAAGGCTAAAGGGTTCTTATACGCTAATACATATATCACCTTTGTTTCTCTTTACGACCATACCAATTCATGACCGCAAACCCTTATTGGTTACTTTGGTTCTTTATTTTGTATTACTAGTTACATATTTTGGGTTATTCCAACCATAACCTAGTTGGGGTTTGGTCTCGCTTTCAAACCCTAAGCCTTTTGACTATACAACAATTCATTAGTATTAAAATTGATGTTTCATTAATTTTCTATTTAAACATGTTGGTCTCTATAGCCATTTTATTATAGGTCATTTATCCATTTTTCTATAAGAGGATAGTAACAACAATGGAGGTCATTTGTCCATTTTTCTATAAGAGGATAGTAACAACAATGGATAGATATAGTTTAATACAAACCCTACTGCTCTGCTGCATGGCAGCTTCTCAGTGTTCTTTTTGCTCCTGGCTTAATGGCCCGGTTGTTGGTTAGATTTGCTCTCGATACTTGTATCAACTTTAGTGTTAACATAATCTAGGTTTCCTAGTTGCCAGTTAGATAGGTTGCTACTGGCTCATTTCAATAGTGACCTTCATGTTTCAATACTGACCTTCATGTTCAGGAAAAAGGGCCCAACAACCCGAGCCAGGTTTGATCTTGGGTCACATTTGGCATTAGAGTTACTGGAACTTACTAAATTTATGACCAAACTATTGATCAGAGAGATCATATCTATAATACAAACCCTGCTGCTCTGCTACATGGTAGCTTCTCAGTGTTCTTTTTGCTCCTGGCTTGCTGTACCTTTCCTACTGGCTCATTTCAATAGCCAAACTATTGATCAGAGAGATCATATTGGGTTCACTGTTTGGTTATTCAAGGATGCCTCTATGGAACAGTTGGAGCTCATAGCACCTTAGTGGAAAGTTATGCTATAAATTGAGGTGAAACTGCTGCTCATTGATAATTTTTTCCAGAGCAAATCTCTGTTTAAGGCTAGTTCATCTATATACCTAAGTGACGCAAAATACTGTAATGGCAAAATGCAACAGTTGCAACTTGCTGTAAGTCTGACTGTGGGCATAGAAACTATTGATCAGAGAGATCATATCTATAATACAGACCCTGCTGCTCTGCTGGATGCCAGTTTTGATAGCTTATCTGTAATAACCCCATCTTTAAATCACTAGCTAGCTGTATTACATGCTTTGGCTTTGATTTTAGGGTTTCTTCGACTACATTTTCTAGTTGGGGTTTGGTCTCGCTTTCAAACCCTAAGCCTTTTGACTATACAACAATTCATTAGTATTAAAATTGATGTTTCATTAATTTTCTATTTAAACATGTTGGTCTCTATAGCCATTTTATTATAGGTCATTTATCCATTTTTCTATAAGAGGATAGTAACAACAATGGATAGATATAGTTTAATACAAACCCTGCTGCTCTGCTGCATGGCAGCTTCTCAGTGTTCTTTTTTCTCTTGGCTTAATGGCCCGGTTGTTGGTTAGATTTGCTCCATTTTATCGTAAATTGACTTTAGAACATTTGGAAGTCCATAAGTAAATCCGTGGTTGTTACTTATTTAAATTTTCTACATCTTTTCCAGAATATATCTTCTCTCTTTAAAGTTTTTCTCTTGGTCTTTCTCTTCAATTTATTTAATTGTCTGGATGTCATAGGTTTGGTCTTAGACTATTTCTATCTAGTAAAGGCCAAAGGGTTCTTATACGCTAATACATATATCACCTTTGTTTCTCTTTACGACCATACCAATTCATGACCGCAAACCCTTATTGGTTACTTTGGTTCTTTATTTTGTATTACTAGTTACATATTTTGGGTTATTCCAACCATAACCTAGTTGGGGTTTGGTCTCGCTTTGAAACCCTAAGCCTTTTGACTATACAACAATTCATTAGTATTAAAATTGATGTTTCATTAATTTTCTATTTAAACATGTTGGTCTCTATAGCCATTTTATTATAGGTCATTTGTCCATTTTTCTATAAGAGGATAGTAACAACAATGGATAGATATAGTTTAATACAAACCCTGCTGCTCTGCTGCATGGCAGCTTCTCAGTGTTCTTTTTGCTCCTGGCTTAATGGCCCGGTTGTTGGTTAGATTTGCTCCATTTTATCGTAAATTGACTTTAGAACATTTGGAAGTCCATAAGTAAATCCGTGGTGTAACTAACTCCAATGTGCAAACATATGCCATCTTTTCCCTGCTTATCTGATTTCGATGTATTCCGTTTGAGGTGCTTTATAAGTGTCATCTGATTCTTCAGCAATGAGGTTGCGATATTCTGAACTACGTAAGAAATATTCCCAGCCCTGCAAGTGTTAACATAATCTAGGTTTCCTAGTTTCCAGTTAGATAGGTTGCTACTGGCTCATTTCAATAGCCAAACTATTGATCAGAGAGATCATATTGGGTTCACTGTTTGGTTATTCAAGGATGCCTCTATGGAACAGTTGGAGGTCATAGCACCTTAGTGGAAAGTTATGCTATAAATTGAGGTGAAACTGCTGCTCACCAACCTTAACCTTTGTCACTATGTGTGTCAATAGCTAAGTGAGGCAAAATACTGTAATGGCAAAATGCAAGAGTTGCAACTTGCTGTAAGTCTGACTGTGGGCATAGCCATGACTAGTCACATAAGAGGCTGCAATGAATCATGGATTGCATTGATGGCATTCTGGAATTGGGTTCACTATTTGGTTATTCTCACATAAGAGGCTGCAATGAATCATGGATTGCATTGATGGCATTCTGCAATTGGGTTCACTGTTTGGTTATTCAAGGATGCCTCTATGGAACAGTTGGAGCTCATAGGGCTTGTCATTTTAAGTGGAAAGTTATGCTATAAATTGAGTAGGAAAACTCACCTTTGACAACATTAACCTATCTTCTTCCATTGACTGTTGCCTTGAGAGTACCCGTCTCGTTAGTCTGACTATGGGCATAGCCATGACTAGTCACATAAGAGGCTGCAATGAATCATGGATTGCATTGATGGCATTCTGCGATTGGGTTCACTGTTTGGTTATTCTCACATAAGAGGCTGCAATGAATCATGGATTGCATTGATGGCATTCTGCAATTGGGTTCACTGTTTGGTTATTCAAGGATGCTTCTATGGAACAGTTGGAGCTCATAGGGCCTGTCATTTTAAGTGGAAAGTTATGCTATAAATTGAGGTGAAATTGCTGCTCATTAATAATTTTTTTCCAGAGAAAATCTCTGTTTAAGGATAGTTCGTCTATATACCTAAGTTAGGCAAAATACTGTAATGGCAAAATGCAACAGTTGCAACTTGCTGTAAGTCTGACTGTGGGCATAGCCATGACTAGTCACATAAGAGGCTGCAATGAATCATGGATTGCATTGATCAATGCATTTCTATAAGATTCATATCTGAGACAAAAGATTATGAGATCCGTTCTAACTAATACCGTGTCACCGTTTTGAATGTACAATTAAAAAGAAATTACTACCGTTGGTTTGTTGGTGATGTTGTACCTTTCCTAATGGCTCATTTCAATAGCCAAACTATTGATCAAAGAGATCATATCTATAATACAGACCCTGCTGCTCTGCTGCATGGTAGTTTTGATAGGTTATCTGTAATAACCCCGTCTTTAAATCACTAGCTAGCTGTATTACATGCTTTCGCTTTGATTTTAGGGTTTCTTCGACTACATTTTCCTGTTACACCCATCTCTGTAGGGTTGGTTGTTGGTTAGATTTGCTCTCCATAATTGTATATACATGACAAACCCACGGTTGGGCTTTTCCAGAAAGCACATTAATGAGAACTATTTTCAATCATTAATTTCTATTGTCAATTTTTACTGCTAAAGAAGGTGCGCACATCTGCTGTGCATGCTATTGCTGCTGTAGAAGACCGTCCAAGGTACATACTCTAAAGACTAACACTGGAAGTTCTCCAAGTAGGAAAACTCAGCTTTGACAGCGTTAACCTATCTTCTTCCATTGACTGTTGCCTTGAGAGTACCCGTCTCGAGTTTTTCTAAATCCCAAAAGGAGTCACAGTAAGTGGTCATGAAGAATATATAAAACATAAGGAATAATGATTTGGACTGTATATGAATTATTGGGACTCAGACTGACCCCAACAGAAGAGAACTGAACCATTGCTCTAGTATGGATGCAATTGAGCTTTCCTAATGTGTTTTGGTTTTCAGTGAAAGGATCTTTTATAATCTGAATCAAAGATCCAGATGGATGGTCACAGAATCCAGATCAAATCCCTGTATTAATGGAACAGAGGGGTTAAAGTGGACATGAAAACATGTCAATAGCTAAGTGAAGCAAAATACTGTAATGGCAAAATGCAAGAGTTGCAACTTGTTGTAAGTCTGACTGTGGGCATAGCCATGACTAGTCACATAAGAGGCTGCAATGAATCATGGATTGCATTGATGACATTCTGCAATTGGGTTCACTGTTTGGTTATTCTCACATAAGAGGCTGCAATGAATCATGGATTGCATTGATGGCATTCTGCAATTGGGTTCACTGTTTGGTTATCCAAGGATGCCTCTATGGAACAGTTGGAGCTCATAGGGCCTGTCATTTTAAGTGGAAAGTTATGCTATAAATTGAGTAGGAAAACTCACCTTTGACAACGTTAACCTATCTTCTTCCATTGACTGTTTCCTTGAGAGTACCCATCTCGTTAGTCTGAGTGTGGGCATAGCCATGACTAGTCACATAAGAGGCTGCAATTGGAGCTCATAGGGCCTGTCATTTTAAGTGGAAAGTTATGCTATAAATTGAGTAGGAAAACTCACCTTTGACAACGTTAACCTATCTTCTTCCATTGACTGTTGCCTTGAGAGTACCTGTCTCGTTAGTCTGACTGTGGGCATAACCATGACTAGTCACATAAGAGGCTACAATGAATCATGGATTGCATTGATGGCATTCTGCAATTGGGTTCACTGTTTGGTTATTCTCACATAAGAGGCTGCAATGAATCATGGATTGCATTGATGGCATTCTACAATTGGGTTCACTGTTTGGTTATTCAAGGATGCCTCTATGGAACAGTTGGAGCTCATAGGGCCTGTCATTTTAAGTGGAAAGTTATGCTATAAATTGAGGCGAAACTGCTGCTCATTAATAATTTTTTTCCAGAGCAAATCCCTGTTTAAGGATAGTTCATCTATATACCTAAGTGAGGCAAAATACTGGAATGGCAAAATGCAACAGTTGCAACTTGCTGTAAGTCTGACTGTGGGCATAGCCATGACTAGTCACATAAGAGGCTGCAATGAATCATGGATTGCATTGATCAATGCATTTCTATAAGATTCATATCTGAGACAAAAGATTATGAGATTCGTTCTAACTAATACCGTGTCACCGTTTTGAATGTACAATTAAAAAGAAATTACTATTGTTGGTTTGTTGGTGATGTTGTACCTTTCCTACTGGCTCATTTCAATAGCCAAACTATTGATCAGAGAGATCATATCTATGATACAGACCCTGCTGCTTTGCTGCATGCTAGTTTTGATAGGTTATTTGTAATAACCCCGTCTTTAAATCACTAGCTAGCTGTATTACATGCTTTCGCTTTGATTTTAGGGTTTCTTCGACTACATTTTCCTGTTACACCCATCTCTGTAGGGTTGGTTGTTGGTTAGATTTGCTCTCCATACTTGTATATACATTACAAACCCACGGTTGGGCTTTCCTAGAAAGCACATTAATCAGAACTATTTTCAATCATTAATTTCTATTGTCAATTTTTACTGCTAAAGAAGGTGCCCACATCTGCTGTGCATGCTGTTGTTGCTGTAGAAGACCGTCCAAGGTACATACTCTAAATACTAACACTGGAAGTTCTCCAAGTAGGAAAACTCACCTTTGACAACGTTAATCTATCTTCTTCCATTGATTGTTGCCTTGAGAGTACCCGTCTCGAGTTTTTTTGAATCCCAAAAGGAGTCACAGTTACTGTCATGAATATCATCAGTTCAAATTCCACTTCAATATCACCATTATATGCACTATGACTATTAACATTTTTTGCTCCATCCTCTCCCTTCTCAGGGGCCCTGTTGCCATTAATAATCATCAGGATACTAGCTTAATGAGATATGTTTTCAGAACTATCAATTTCTATAGCTGATAAGAAGAACAAAATTTTGTGACGTTACATTGGCATTCTCTATAAATAATGCTTCTGGTTCATCATCTATAATCTTGCTACTTTCGGATGCATACCTAAGTACAAATACCAAGCCCATGATAAGGATTAGGAAAGCCTCCTAAAGGAATTAGAATATTTCATTGCTTAGTTTTCCAAACATGCCCACCAACGTTAACCTTTGTCACTATGTGCGTCAATAGCTAAGCGATCTAAAATCAGAGTTAAGTGGTCATGAAGAATATATAAAACATAAGGAATAATGATTTGGACTGTATATGAATTATTGGGACTCAGACTGACCCCAACAGAAGAGAACTGAACCATTGCTCTAGTATGGATGCAATTGTCAGCTTTCCTAATGTGTTTTGGTTTTCAGTGAAAGGATCTTTTATAATCTGAATCAAAGATCTAGATGGATGGTCACAGAATCCAGATCAAATCCCTATATTAATGGAACATAGGGGTTAAAGTGGACATGAAAACACCTGAAAAAGAGCATAAATAGTAGTATACAAAAACAAATGGTTTAGGTAATGGAAGAAACTTGTTTCGAACAGTTTGAGCTCATAGGACCTGTCATTTTAAGTGGAAAGTTATGCTATAAATTGAGGTGAGACTGTTGCTCATTAATAAATTTTCCCAGAGCAAATCTCTGTTTAAGGCTAGTTCATCTATACACCTAAGTGAGGCAAAATACTGTAATGGCAAAATGCAACAGTTGCAACTTGCTGTAAGTCTGACTGTGGGCATAGCCATGACTAGTCACATAAGAGGCTGCAATGAATCACGGATTGCATTGATCAATGCATTTCTATAAGATTCATACCTGAGACAAAAGATTATGAGATTCATTCTAACTAATACCGTGTCACCGTTTTGAATGTACAATTAAAAAGATATTACTACCGTTGGTTTGTTGGTGATGTTGTACCTTTCTGACTGGTCATTGTTGATTGTAGTACCAAATAGCTTAATAGTTGCGGCTACTAACCACAAATATAAGGATAACTGTATAGGGGAACGATCACTTGAGATAATCATTTAGCAACAGTTGATGATTCTTATATGTCTTCCTTCTTTTAAGCAACCAGCTAGCTGTTGTATAATGTAGATAATATTTAGTCACCTTCTTACTCTTAGATTCTATATTCGATCCATTATACCCCTGTGTTTAGGGAAAAAATTGGCTTCTTAAAAATTAAAATAACAGTGAAGAGCTCAGTTCAAAGCCAATAACAATAGCTTAACTGTAATCTTGGTAATTTTCTCTCTTAACAAAATTCAGTCAGAGGCTGAATCGCGTGCTAATGAATGAGTCTTATGTGTTCTGCTGTTCCCTCCAATTTACAATCACTATTGACTTTGTGCGAAGTTGAGTTGGAATAGATGGAATAAAGCAATGCGCTTATATACATTGTTATGAAATGGTTGAATTTATTCCCCTCGTTGGTGTTTTGATGCCTTAAATTTACTGCTTTATCTCACTGATTAATTTTTCGCTGTATCTGACTGCTGAGTAGAACGATATACAATTACACCCACTGGTCCTAACGTACAACAGGTTCTTTTTGGTCTTTGGCAGTGGCATTTTGAGCTCTGATATCAAAACCCTCTGAGCAGTTCAGTAGACATTTGCAGTTCCAAAGGTACACACAATGATTCTCTATTCTATATGCATTTGCATTGTCCAATTTGCTTTGTGACCAGTAATTGCATTGCATGACTAAACATAATATTCTCTGTTCTATATGCATTTGCATTGTTCAACTTGCTTTGTGACCAGTAATTGCATTGCATGACTAAACATAATATTGCATTGAACATTAAGTCATCATCATGTATGCTATGTCTGAGGAAGACAAATTGCAATTAGTCTTGCAAAAGCATCACTTATGTCGTGTGGACAATTTTTCATATCTAATTGGAGACTGTTTATTCGATAGTTTAGAACTTTTGCTAGATTTCCGATACACATCAGTAGAGCTAAGAAGAGGAACAATAGAGTATTTTAGACGCTGTCTCGAAAAACAAGATGGAGAAGCAATTTTGTCTTATGAACATGAACTGCATGAAGTGTCACTTCAAGAAATGCATAACATTAGCAATCGTGAAATCTATTTAGACAAAATGGCTAGATCTGCCTCAAACAATATACCCTTAGGATCTAGAGGTCTATGGGGAGATATTTTCTGTATCCATTGGCTCTCAAATTGGCTGAAGATTCCAATTAGAGTTTGGTCCAAAACAAAGATGAGGATTTATTTGCACTTCAATTCAAGTCTTATGGCAAATACTCTCGACATATTATTCCATGACGAGGATCCTCTGAATGGGCACTTCGAACCTTTGGTTCGTATGCAGCCTACAATTGGTTGTACCTTCCAACAACAAACCAACGTCTCATATGAACAAGATGTTGTAATGTTTCATTTAGCGCATTCCTCAAAGAACAATACTGAAGCACAACCTGAAACAAAATGTCAATCTGTTGAAACTAAGTTAAAACCGTCTTGTCACTTAAACAAGCACAACAAAAGTGTATCTTTGCATGTGCTTAAGGACATTGCTCACAAGGATTTGAAAAGACAAAAAATAGGCATTGACTATAACAAAATTGCAATGAAACAACAAGAATTTCAGTCACTTAGAAACATGTCTACTATGTCTGACGAGCACAAGTTGCAATTACTCTTGCAAAAGCATCACTTATTTCGTGTGAACAATTTCGCATATCTAATTGGAGACTGTTTATTCGATAGTTTAGAACTTTTTCTACATTTTCAATACACATCAGTAGAGCTAAGGAAAGGAACAATAGAGTATTTTAGACATTGTCTTGAAAAACAAGATAGAGAGGCAATTTTGTCTTACGAACATGAACTGCATGAAGAGTCACTAAAAGAAATGCATAACATTAGCAATCGGGAAATCTATTTAGACAAAATGGCCAGATCTGCCTCAAACAATATACCCTTAGGATCCAGAGGTTTATGGGGAGATATTTTTTGTATCCATTGGCTCTGAAATTGGCTGAAAATTCCAATTAGAGTTTGGTCCAAAACACAGATGAGACCTTATTTGCACTTCAATTCGAGCCTTAAATCAGATACTTATGACATATTATTCCATGACAAAGATCCTTTGAATGGGCACTTCGAACCTCTCATTCATAAGAAATCAACAATGCATTCTAGCTTCCAACAAGAAACAAGCAACTCATATGAACAAATGAACTTATGAAGTAAACAAGATAACATGGAAAGATGTCTTCGTCCAAGTAAAGAAGATACAAGTGAAATAAAGACATCTTTAGCCAATGCTAGAACATCAATAAAGACATCTTTAGCCAACACTAGAACATCTGCTCTAGCAACTGCATCAAATACTGAGGAGGTTGCATCAAAAACTGAGGAGGTTGTAATGTTTCATTCATCGCATTATGCAAATAACAACACTGAAATACAATCTGAAACAAAATGTCAATTTGATCAAACTAGATTAAAACCATCTTGTCATTTAAACAAGCACAAGAGTGGTTTATCTTTGTGTGAGCTTAAGGACATTGCTTGGAAAAATGTGAAAAGGCAAAAAATAGGCATTCAATATAACAAAATTACAATGAAACAAGAAGTAGTTCTAGAGAACACAGAAGATGCCAGTGGGACACTGCCACTGAGATCCCCGTCACTAAGAAACTTGGAAAAACATATGAGAACCAATGCACAAACAGAAATCGTAACTTCTCGTCCATTAGGCAAACAGACAAAAGTTCTAGAAAACAGAGCAGATGTTAATGAGACACTGAGATTTCAGTCACTTAGAAACTTGAAAAAACACATTAGAAACAACGCACAAACAGAAATGAAAACTTCTCGTCCATTAGGCAAAGAGACAAAAGTTCTAGAAAACACAGGAAAACATATTAGGCCTGACCCGCAAACAGAAACTGTAAACTCTTGTCCATTAGGCAAACAGAGGAAACATTTATCTTTGGGTTTGCTTAAAGGCATTATACGGGAAAAATTGAAAACACATAAGATAAGACTCGCATTCAACACAACAACAATGAAACAAGAAATAGTCATAGAACACGTGGACTACAACCCATTTGTAACAAGATCAAAGAAGCTTTCAACACAATCAAAGAAATCAGGAAAATCTAGCGTATCGGTTCAGTCAAGATCAACAAACACATTAACACAATTATCGAAGTTTGATGAAATATATCAAAGGAAAATAAGTGACACACCTATTTTCAGTTGTTCATCATGTGAAAGAACCTTTTTCAAAAGGGACATTTGCTTGTTGCAGCAAGCAAATCAAACAAGACAAAATAAGATTAGGAAACTATCAACTAGTTTTGAGGATGTTAAATCTCGTGTTCAAGATGGCTACATTTGTAAACACTGCAAAAAAGCAATTGAACATGGAACAATTGCTAAATATGCAGTTCCTGAACAAATAAGAAGAAACAATGCCACTAGAACACTCACACAACTCACTGAACTGGAAGAAAGACTAGTTGCATTAAGATTGCCCTTCTTGCAAATAAAAGAAATGGGCCATCGACATAAGAAGCCGCAACTAGGCTTAACTGGAGGAGTTATCAATGTGCCCACAAATATTTCTAGAATTCAATCTGCATTGCCCCGAACTATAAAAGACACTGACACGGTTGCCGTTGTTCTCAAAAAGAGTTTAAGATTCAAAAGTGCATATGCATTTGGTCGAGTTAACATTTACAAAGTGATGAAAGCATTAAAACAATTATGCAAAAGAATGCTTTACAAGCTCGAGAACGCTACCATAGATGACAATTGGAAAGAGGCATTTCTACAAAATCAAGAGGCATATCAAAGTTCAAGTGACATTGATGATAGCGAAGACGATAACCGAGGAAACGATGAACCAACGACAAAAACATTGGTGCATGGATTCATTGATGCACACACTGTCTATGACCTTGTTAACAGACAAATTAACATTGCACCTGCTGCCGGATACATGCCATTAGGAATCTTCAGAGATAAGTACTCAGAAGAAATGAGTTTTCCCTCGCTTTTCTATGGCAACAAACGCCCAGTTGAGATCTCCAAAAACTTTACATATCAAAAGATCTATCACTAGGAAGTGCTGCATAAAAACCATGATTTTGCTTATCATACTACAAACTTGTTTTATAAAGCAACTCGCATTATCATAAATCAAGTCTTGAATACAATGTCGATTAGAATTAGAAAAGGGCAATTGAAAGGTAGAAAACTAGTTGCAAGAGACGTTAAGTCAAAACCAAACCTAGATCGTATTTTAAATTCTGACATTGGGTACATGGATCTAAAAACAATTCGTACCTCGCCTGACTACCACCAGCAAATACGGAACAAACTCTATGCAATGATTCGACAACTAGGGCCGCCCACTTTCTTTGTTTCCTTTAGCAGTGCCGAGCATCTTTGGGATCCTTTAATGGATGCATTGAGAGACATAAAACAGAATACTAGAAAACCAAAGACAAATGAACTTGATGAAAATGAACCTAGCTCGTTAATAAGAAACGACCCTGTTACTTGTGTACGTTACTATAGATCTAGGAGGGACGCACTACATCAATTGATATCTCATGATCACAAGTATTATGGAGAACTCAATGACCACTTCTATGTAACTGAATTCCAAAATCGGGGAAGTGAACATGAACATGGTTTACTTTGGATAAAATCTGCACCAATCTATGGTCAAAATGCAAACATTGAAGTTGAACAATTCGTTGACAATTACTTGTCAACTAATTCATTCCTACTTGCAAAGGAACTTAGAGCTCTACAACACCATTGTGACACAAAAAGTTGTAGGAAGCATGCAAAGTCTAATTGCAGATTTAATTTCCCGATACCACCCATGAAAGCAACAAAAATACTTGAGCCTCTTGAATTCGATAGTGATAGAACAAAAAGACATGCAAAGCTAATCTTTGAAACAATAAACAACACAAGATACAATGAAAATGATACATTTGATAGCTTTTTGGCCAACCTTGGATTAGTACACAATGAATACATACATGCCATTCAATGTACACTCAATCGAACAACACTCTTATTGCAAAGAAAACCAGTTGACACCTGGACAAATAGCTTTGCAAAACACATTCCGGGAATTTGGATTGCAAATACTGATTCCCAGTTTGTACTTGACTCATATGCAGCTGCAATGTATTGCAGTTCCTATATGACGAAAGAAGACAGAACACTCACGAGGAAATTTAAAAACATACGCAAAGATCATGTGAGAGAAAAATCTGATATCCTAAAGACCATTAGTTCTTTAGGGAAAGCTTTGGTCAACTTGCAACAAATGTCTGCACAACAAGCAGTGCATATTGTGTTATCACTTCCACTAAATTGTAGTTCACGAAAGTGTGTATTCATTAACACATCTCCTGTGGATGATCGTGCATTTGTTCTTAAAAGAAAAAAGGACCTGCAAAAGGAGGCAGATGACTCAGAAGACATAATGTGCCCATCAATTATTGACTACTATGTTCTACGACCTACCGCTATTGAACTTGTATGCTTAGCGGAATTTGCATCTAGTTATACAAAGAAAGGACAAAAGCACAGAAAATCAAGTAGACCATATGTCATTCGATCTGTTAGATATAGCAAATACAAGGACATTGAAAACCACTGTAGAGAGCAATTAATGTTATACTACCCCTATCGAGTAAGTGAAACTGCAATTAAGAAACATCACACAAGTTGGCAATCTGCATATCTTGCATTCGAAGAAATAGTCAAGCAAAATGAACAAAAGTTCAAATTTGTTACAACAACTACATGGGGTGACATAGATGACGCAATGCACAGAGTAGAAACAGAAACTGAACAAATATTCGACATAGATAGTTTGAGATCAAATGAAACAAAAACCACAACTTTTAACAAATCAATAGATGACAAATACGAAAACTATGACTTCCAAAATGACTTGGAACATTTCCAAGATACAAAGAAGTTTGCTCTACGGTCTACAAGGCCATATGAAATCGTCAAACAACCACATATACTTGAAGACATAGAGTACTATGAATTAATGCGTCAACTAAACACAGAACAAGCAAGCATAGTGACTGATGTTATAACAAGAAAATTGTACAGACCAGACGAGCTAATCTATTTGTTCTTAACAGGAGGTGCAGGAACAGGAAAGACACACACAGCTAAGGCAATTTTCCAATCCTTAGTACGCATACACAATGTGGCATTGCCTTATAACCCATCACAACTAATAGGAATAATCATTGCACACACAGGCAAAGTTGCCTTTAATGCTGGTGGGGTGACATTGCATTCTGCATTCTATTTGCCCTTTAACAAAGCAGATTGCCCGTCCCTAAACAATGAAAAATTAGACACATTATCGAAGCATTTCCAACAATTGCGTGTACTCCTCATAGATGAGGCATCGCTTGTTGGTGCAACAACACTATATCAAATTGACAA
>APFE030431205.1:0-42844 GCA_000404065.3 Pinus taeda
GCAGAGGCAATTGTGGAAGTGGAAGCCCTAGAGAGTGTTGATATAATTGTTGAGGTCCTTAAATCACCACGCAGGCCGAGACCTAAGAAGGACAAAATTTCCACGATACAGGTGCGCATCTTGTCTAGAAACCTACCAAGGGAAAAGATCACAATGCAGGAAAAGGGGAAGACCATTAATTTGGAGGCCAATGAGGAGGAAGAGTTTGAACAGATCCTGGTGGAGGAGGGGGATGTAGAGATGGAAGTCGAAACCCAGGGTGTAGGCCCTCTCACCAGGTTGCCTACATATGTTCCTCCGTACAAGAGTAAAGCCAAGGTGCCCAAAGATATAGATGAGAGAAAGAGCTCTCTATAAACTCTCTTGCTCCCAGATGATATTGTGTTTGAAGGAGCACACATGGGATGGGTGCCCATGCTAAAATTTGAAGATTGGGACCTCGCGGACCACAAGAAGTTCCCGCATCTAGTGACCGTGTAGCTAATGCGCCAGAAGAAAGACGTGCTGGATGGAATAATAGAGTTGCAGCCATGCAAATGGCTCAAAGGTGTTGAGAAAGAAGGGTGGTTAACCTTGCTCTCGGTGCTACATTACCATCATGCCCCAGTGACAATTTTCGTCATCAGGCAATTGCTCTGCTAGTGCATGGTGGATGCTTGTGGCTCGAGGAGCCCATCCCCATCACAGGTCATCTGATTCATAGGATTACATGGCTCCCTAGTGCAGGGGAGGACCCAATGAACATTCAAAAGGAATGGTTGATGATTTGGCCATTACGAAGGCCATGAAAAAGAAGTTTAAGTTGGAGAAGAAGAAGCGAGGGTACGCCATTCCCAACATTAACAACCCTGCAGATAAATTCGCAACATAGATATTGGTAGGAAAGGTGATGTGGAAGTGTCACGCAGATGAGGTGCCCGCGCCAATGATTGCACTAGCAGTGCACTACACATAAGGGGTCTAGTTCAACTAGGAAAGCTATCTATGCAGTGAGCTCCTTGAAAAATGCCACGAGGCACAGGAGTAGGGAAAAACATTTCATTATGCATCACTCCTATTTTAAATAGTGTTGTGGCATGGGAGTTTCCTGAAGATATCCAATTCCCATTGATTATGCAAGACCTTCTAGAAGCAGCGAAGTATGCTTTACTATGGCCAACTAGGGATGCACAGAGGATAAGGGACATCAAGATCTTTTGGGTGCTCATGGAGATTAACATCACGATGGGGATAAATCGCAAGCTATGGTTATTTCCCACAGTCTACAAGAGTCTACAGAGCTTTGTGGAGTTCAAGGAATATTTCCACCATGTCTTCACCAGCACGCAGGAGGACCCCACTAAGACATGGCATGAGTTATCATACTTGGTGACCGACGATGTAATTGTCATGGTCCTTGAGTCTTGGCCACTAAAGTGGCATGCTTCAGTTGGCTCCATAGTGGAAGCAGAAAAGTCCACCATGCAGCAGAAGAAGGAAGAGACAAAACTGCGGATGATGCAGCTGGTGGAAAAGTGCAGGAAGGAAGAAGCAGCAGCTAAGGTCCAAGTAGTGCGCGACATTGTGAAGTTGGTCGAGGAGTAGCAGAAGATAGCAGAAGAAGAGCGCGAAGGACAAAAGTTGCTTTTTCCTGAGCTAGAGACCGATATAGAACAAGGTAGTGCAGACCTGTAGACAACATCCACCCAACTAAAGCATCCACAACCATGAGAGCAGGTAGGGCCGCAAAAGAAGACAAAGTCCTTAAAAACATCTTTCGACCCTATCACCCTTACTGAAGGATACATGCACGATATTAGTGAAACAGTGAGGAACTTCATTGTGGAGGCCCTCTAGCAGTTTGAGGAACAACACCAAATGGTATTGGGGGCTATCCAGGTGCAAATACAACAGTTGTAGGTGTGCACTCCATAGGCTGGCATAGTGTCAACCAACCTCCCAGTAGACACTTCAGCGGTTGAGGAAATGTTGTGCGCCAAGATGACCAACAGAATATTGCTACTAGATGGAGCAATCATGACAGAGAATGAGGTCGATAGGCCTATGATCAATAACTTGAAAGGGGTCAGGTTAGACATGGTTGCGCTCCCTTGGGAGATGCTCTATCTTTTGCAGGATGGAGTCACTGCAGAACTACAGGCTAGGGAGAGTCGCGTGCTATAGGTAACGAGATAGCAACGCATCAACATTGAGAAGTTGAGCCTGCTGCACAACGAGGCCGTGCAGCAGAGTACACAAATAGTGCAAGTGGTAGAGGAAGCCTGCCAGATGGTCCTGAAGTTGGCCATCTAAACAGAGGAACTGGTGGAGGCATGCGTCCGAAAGTTAACAGCAGGGGTGCACGACGCAAGAGCATAAATGGTCAAGGCTCAGCTGGAGCTAAAGCTTTAGATAGCATAATTGCAGTTGAATGCCCAACCTTCAACTCTACTGGAGGTCAGAAAACAGAGCACCACCGCAATCACAACAGCGGTGGCGGCGGTTGACAGTGTAGTGATAAACTACATGAAACTGTTCGAGCAGTCATTCGAGGTCCTCATCACCCTGGACGAGGATGCGAACATAGAGTGCCTAGAGATAGAGGTGCACGAGCTACAATAGAGGTACAATGAGGTAAAAGGGACTGCGCAGATGGTTTCCCTTACACAGAGGCTTGCAAGGATGTAGCAAGCAAAGGCGCTCAAGGTGCAGGTGGATGTCACTCGACATAAAGAGGCAGTTTTGAAAGTGCACCTATAGCCATGGATTGATGAGGCATATACCATTACAACATCCATTGAAGCAAAGCTCATGTAGCTGCAAGTAACTCAAGAAGGGATTCAAGACAACAATTCAATGACAACAGTGACCAAACAATGCGTAGAGAGGTTCAGTAGGCAGCCACTCAGTGCATTTTCGAACTTGCAGCAATCCAATCAGAGTTGGGAGGTCTTGACGCAAATATCTCTGCACTTGCAAAGTGACTCAAGGGTGAGTCATGATGTTTTTTTTGGGGGCCTATTGGGTGTAGGATCCCCCAAGGGAAGTTTTGGCACCTAGAGCCCAGATTTTGGTCAATTTTGTAATTCCAATGTAAAGACTCCACATTTTGTCGATGCAGAGTGCATAGTTTGTTAAAGAGTCATAGGGTTTTCCACCCTTAATTTTGATAATGTAATGTCCACTGTAGAAGATCTACCCATGGTCCGCAGACCATGGGATTGTATAAATAGAGCGAAGCTCTAAGTACTGAACCATAATTCGTAGATTGAATGATGAAGATGTATGCAAGGTAGATGTCAAGTATAATGTCTAGCTTTGGGTTGTAGCGTAGGAATAGGCTTTGTAGCTGAGTGCGTAGAGGCCTAGTAGTCTAGAGCTGAGTGTGAGGACCCCTATAGCGAAGTGCACAAAGGCCTAGTATTCTGTAGCTAAGTGCGCAGACCCTTGCAACTAAGTGCACAGGGCGAGTCGAGTCTGTAACCAGTTGGAAGTATTAATAAAAAGAAGTTTCTATAATTTCTAAGTATTTTCTTCATGTTTTGTGCATGGTTTATATTGGGTATGATCCACGAATGTGTATAATTGTGTTGGTTAAGTGAACGCAAGTGAGAATATCTATTTATGTGAGGATAACTGAGATCTGATAATAATAATATCTGTGTTGGTTAGTATAGTTCGGGAAATAGTGTAGTTCACTACCCTAGTAGTGTGAAAGCATCTGAGCCCCTAGTTAGGGCTGCATGAAAGCTGATTATATAGATCGCGAAGGCATTGAAGGTTAGAACAGAGCGCTAAGCGAGCTATGCGAAGGTAGGCATAGTTGGACTAAACTGACATCGCAGACATCTCAAGGGTGCGGAAACTTGGTTCCAGCATCCCCCCATACTGCATCGGGTGAGACTTCAATGCGCACTCTGCGGGTAGATGCCAAAAGGTCCAATAATGTAGGGATTTGTTTGGCTAAATAACTCTGAACCTAGGTTAGGCCCCCATAAGTCAACATCTCCGCACCTACAAAGTAATTTGAGGGTGAGTCATGATGTTTTTGTTTGGGGCTTGTTGGGCGCGGGATCCCCCAAGGGTAGTTTTGGGGCTTCTAGCCTAGATTTTGGTCTGATTTTGTAATTCCAATGTAAAGACTCCACATTTTGTGGGCGTGGAGCGTGTAGTTGTAAAAGAGTCATACAGTTGTCCACCCTTATTTTGATAATGTAATGTTAGCTATAGAAGATCTACCCATGGTCTGTGGACCATGGAATTGTATAAATATAGCTAAGATCTGAGTAGTTAAGCAAATCAAAATAATCTAAGATGAAGAACATATGATGTATGCAAGAGAGATCTAAAGTGTAAACTCTAGTTTTGGGTTGTAGACTAGGAATAGGCTCTGCAGCTGAGTGCGTAGAGGCCTAGTAGTCTACAGCTGAGTGTGCGGACCCTTACAACTGAGTGCATAGGGAGAGTCGAGTCTATAACTATCTGAAAGTATTAATAAAGAGAAGTTTCTATCAATTATGCGTCTCCATTTCTTGTTTTATTCATCTTTTTTATTAGGTATGAATTTCACTTTTAATGCTTATATGATGTACAAATGTGTATAACTGTATTGGCTAAGGAACGCAAGTTAGAATATCTACTTACTGAAGATAATCAAGATTGGTTAGTAAGATAAGATACTTAGCCTAGTTGGGGAAATAGCATAGTTTGTTACCATAGCAGCGCGAAAGAATCTCAACCCCTGGTTAGGCCTGCATGAAGACTGATTATAAGAAATAGCGAAGGTACTGAAGGTTAGAACAGAGCATGAAGAAACCTACACAAAGGTAGGCATAGTTGGAATAAACCAACATCACGACCATCTCAAGGTTGTGGAAACTTGGTTCCAGCATCCCCCATACTACTTCGGGTGAGACTTCATCCGCGCTCTGCAGGATGAGGCTGAAAGGGCCAACAGTGTATCGATTTGTTTGGCTAAATAACTGTGAACCTGGGTTAGGCCCCCACAAGCCAACACAAGGGAAGATAGAAGAGAAGTAAGAACTAGTGATATAATAAATGCAGTTGCACAAGCCAAGAAACAATTAGTTTTAGTTTGGGATAATAATAGGCATTTAAGTTGCTAAAAAAGATGAAGAATATTCAACATTTATGTCTAACAAGTGCTCATAAATTAAGGGGAAAAAACAGAAACAATAAGGAAGTAAGAGACACATTTAATTTATGAAAAAGATCATAAACTTGTAGCAAACAACTTACAAATCACACACATACATGAATAATTTAAGAATAGTCAGAAACATCAACAAGATGCATCAAGAAATATTGCTCCATCAATGACCTTTCAAGGCTTCTTATTATCAAGCATGAACTCATAAGTATACTTTCTTAAATATGGTCTATAAGTATATTACAAAGAATAGATAATTTGTATCTACAACAAGATCCTCAAACAAGAACTAAAATATGAGCATAGGGAACCCCTTATTTTGAATGATTTACAATATTTATAACTATGAGCTTGTAACTTCCATCGACGACTCTTAAATTTCCCATTATTTCAATTGCAACTCTTCAACTCCTTCTAAATACAATAAATATTATAAAATACTTTATTGCATCCTTGGATTAAGACAACAGCTATTAGTTCCCAATTTGATTTGGATTGAATCATTATATTTTTTTCATCCACCTTGATTCATTTGGAGTGGAAAAAGTGTTGGCGTTATGGCCAAAGTGTTGTCCTTGATGGAAACCCATACAGGTGATGGATCACAGTACAACCAGTCAGTAGCAAAGATTAATGAGTAGCCTCTCAGATTGGAAGAAAATAAGGGATACGCAGGTACACCTTACAGAAGGTGCGTACACGCAGGCCAGTGTTACATAAAGTGCGTACATACCCGCAGTTTACCCATTCATTTGGTGCGTACCCCAGTGCACACACTTCAAGGCAGTAAAAAGCACACAAGTGGGGTTCCTTATGTTTTACCCTTGGTATTTAGCCGACGGTTTTGTGTTATTATGGTGTCGGCCCGTGGTATTAATCCATGATTTAAGGAAGAGCTTTACTATATAAAGCAAAGGAGATCATTTGGCTTAAGCATGTTTTTGGGTTGAATATCTTATGAGAGCTAGATCTGTAATATCATGATCTCTTGGGTGTAATGTCTAGATCTAAATAAGGCGAATCTACTGATGAATTGAGATCTCTTCAGCGCACGATCAGATCTGTAGATCTGACTGTCTGGGTTATTCTTGAAGTCTTGAAATTATCTATACCCAGAGGTACGTAAGTCTAGTGAAAGAAAAGTGCAGAGATACACAGGCACAGAAGCTTTGCAGGTGCGCAGATACGCAGTACTAGAAGCGCTGCAGATGTGGAAGGGCGCAGACAGTTCATTGAACATAGAGCGCACGTACGCAGGAAGACTGTGAGGCACAGTGCACACGTACGCAGGGAAGCAGTTGGATACAGTGCGTACTTATACGCAGCTGTTATATGGGTGAAGCTGCGCACTTCTCTTGAGATCTATTTAGCTGTATATGTTTATCATTGCTGTGATCTGGGTTTTGAAGTAATGTCTGATGTCTGATATCATGTTCTGATAACAGCAGTCTGAGAGGTGATTGATTAAATGTTTATACATTGATGGATGAATGGATTAGGTTCTTAATGACTCATCTTTATGTAATCTGATGGACTAGATCTGATTGATGACTCTGATTGTATAAGTATTGATCTAGTTGATACCTAAGAAACATAGGATAAAGATATGAGACTCTGATTGTATAAGTATTGATCTAGTGATTGAAGTTCTCGCGTGATTGAGTGATTCAGGAAGGTTGTTGATTATGTGCTTCAATGGTGGTTATTGGATCCAGTATGAAAATTGCGATGAAACGTGGCGTTCAGATATGTGGTGCTTCAGTATCCAGTATGAAAATTTGAAATGTTTGAAACTAAGGTACCTGAGAGGAGAGAAGATTGTAGGTCAGCCCTACGTACTAGTATCTAGCTAGATACAAGAGCTAATATAGGAACCTTTGAGCATTTATTGTGGCAGGTAAGTAAGCCTGCGTACTAGTAAATGATGCTAGTACTAAGAGCAAGGGGGTTGTAGCTCCGTACTGGTATAAGCTGCACCAGTACAAAATATTGTTTTTAAAAGGATTAAGAATTGAGATGACTGCAGCAGGTGGTTTTCTCCCGCATTAGGTGTTTCACTCATATATGCATTGGTGTCATGTGTGTGCCTATGTGTGATATTCTATTCTATGTTACTACAGTCTGTTAACTGATAAATGGTTGATAATCTTCTAATGCACTCATTGAGACTCAATTATTAACTTAATTCATAAGAAGTTGTGAAAAAATATATATTGATCAAAGTTTGGAAATGAAAGAGTATTTAAATACTGATTCACTCCCCCCCCCCCTCTCAGTCAATTATTTCCAACAAAAAGTGGAGGAATCAGCTCACGGGACTATTTTTACCAAGAGGACCCAGTTTGGTGAAACGGGATTTGAAACCTTCCAGGGTAATTTTGAGCCATCTAACGATAGTTTTTGGGGGTAAAAATTTTCACTCTAGCATCTCACCTTTTCAAGCTATTCTACACACAAATACTTTTCGAACAGTGCAAGAAGCGCACCAATCTGAGTTTGTATGCAAAAGTTATGCCACTCAAAAGTTAACCTTCCTATTTTCACACGTATAATTTGGGAGGATGTCACGTTAGCCCCTAGTATTCATGGAAAAAGAGTCTAGCCATGTCATTATGAAGTAAAATACTCTAGAAGAGTTTATACTATAACTCAAGTTATTAGTTGATAAAGTCAAACTTAACCACTAGTAGGCTATCGAGCTATGTTATAATTGGGCCAATAAGAGGAAGAGGGATATGAGGTAAGAAAAAATAGCCAAGAGGGATATCAGGTAAAGCACATAGAGAGGATTTGTGCACTATAGCAGCCCATGGGCCACATGCCATACTTCTTTATACCTCCAACCATATTTCTAGACAAAGAAGGAGAGTGGAGCGGCCTCACCTTCTAGTTGGATTGTCTCCTGATATGGTTTCCCATAGCATATTTTATGTCTTATATGTGTGTGATATATTTTTATTTTCCATTCTCTATTTTGTGTATAATTTTCATTCGCATGCATGTACTAATTACAGTAAAATCTATAGATCTAGTAATTTAATAAAACTGTAATACTATAGAATTTTATATTTTTAATAAAATATTATCATATATGTTGTGACAACCTATCCAGTACAATAGCCATGACAATTTACATACAACAGTTGGGTCTTCAAGAGGGATCTTTAGGACTTCTTATAGATATGTAGTTACTTAGAGTTAGTAACAAGGATGTATCATTAGAATTCTATAGGGTAGAAACTTTGCATGGTGACGTGATATTTTTCAGTGCTATGAGATATCATTCGTATTTCTCTCTTCAAGGAGACCAAAAATTAATTCAACATTGCATTATACCTAGTAGCAACTACCAAATGTTTCCCAAGGTTTCCCTTAGTGATTCAATTGATGAACACACTGAAGGGCAATTCCTTTGCATTCAAAACTTCATCTATTTCCATTTTCACATCTTCATCAAGTATAACCTATCCTGACTTCCAATAAAAGAAAAATTATTCATTTTTATAATCTTTTATACTAGTGAATAATGTTTTTAATATTGAGTCACCAATTGATCTATGTCATTCTCTAAATTATGATCAACATTGAGATATTGGTTGATTTTTGTGGAATCTTAGAGTAAATATCATGCATCAATCACTGGAATTTTAACTGGGACCTCAACATATAATTTTTCCATTCCTATGGTTGTTGAACATCATTTAATACTTCCTATAACTAAGTTCCCCTTTTCATAGGAAGTTTCCACAGTGGAAAAATTTGAGCTAATTTTTTGTAGTAACTACAAACCATGATATACCTATGTGATTGGGGAATTGTATGCTTCATGTACTTCTAATTCACATGCCCTATAATCTTCAACTTTGATTTGGATTGGATCATTATATTGTTTCTCATCCATCTCAATGCATTAAGAGTGGAAAGAGTGGAGGAATCATCTCATGGGACCGCTTTTATCGACGAGACTCAGTTTTGCAAAACAAGATCTGAAACCTTTGGGGAGCGTTTTGAGGCACCAAACAAAGTTTTTTGGGGGTGAAAATTTTCTGCCCTAGTGTCATACATTTTCATGCTATTCTACACACAGAAATCTTTCCAATGATGCAATAAGTGCATCAAACGAAGTTCGTATGAAAAGGATATGCCACTAATAAATTGACCTTCTTGTTTTCACACCTATAGTTTAGGAGGATGCCGCGACAACCCCCATTATTCATGGAAAAGGGGCTAGCCACATGTTTTTGATGTAAAATACTCTAGAAGAGTCTATATTGTAACTCTATTTAAGAGTTGATGTGGTCAAGCTTAACCACTAGTAGGCTATTAGGTTGTGTTATAACCAGACCACTAGGAGAAAGAGGCATTCCATTCTTTCAAGAGCATTGTGTTCCATAGCTAAGAAAAGATAGCTAAGAGAGATAGGAGGTAGAGCACACAGAGAGGATATGTGTAGTGTAGCAATACATGGGCCACAGACATTACTTCTTTGTAAATATAGCCATATTTCTAGACAGAGAAAGAGAGTGAAGTAACCTCACCTTCCAGTTTCTTTTTCTCCCGAAAGGGCTTCCCAGAGCATATCTTGTGTCTTATTTTTGTGTGAGAGCTTATTTTTCCATTCCATAATTTCCATTTGCATGCATGTACTAATTACAGTTAAAGTTATAAATCTAGAAGTTTAATTAAAAATGTAATAGTGTACAAATTCAGAATTTTAATATATTATTTTCAAATCTGTTGTGACAAATTGTCCAGTGGAATATACATCGCAGTTTACATATCATTTGGTATCATAGAAAGTTTCTTTGGGTATTTTTTGGAGATAGCAGCGATCTAAATCGGCAGGGCCAAAAATCGTAAAAACCTAATCATGATCAGTGAATCTATAAACGAGCCTCGTGATCCTGTAGAGGTGAGGTTTACGTGGCTAGAACAACATGTCGTAGATATCAACCACAATGTAAAACTCCTGATGGAGGCCTTGAATAGCAAGATGGGGATATTTGGAGAAGATGGGGGTTCAAATGCAACAGACAAATCTGAATGGGCATCAGAAGATCGAGGAGAAACAGAGAATTGGTCAAATAAAGAATCCTGAAAAAATAAACCTAGTTCAAGTGACATGAATCAATCATTGCTTAAAATGGAAGAAAAATTTGATATCATTCCATATGATGGTGGTATCGATTCTTTGAAGCTTAAGAGGTTGTAGCAAGTAGAAGTTTATTTTAGTGTCTGTCAAATCAAGGAAGGGTAAAAGATATCATTCGCACAATTGAAATTAGAGGGCCATGCACTGACTTGGTGGGAGAGCCACACGAAAACACTGAGGTTAGAGGGAGAACCTCCATTGAATAAGTGCGAAGATTTCAAAACCCTCATTAACTCATAGTTTTATCCCATTGGGCACGTGGAGGACTAGTGGATCCGGTGGCATTTCTTTAGGAAAAAGTCAAGCCAAAGCATGTAGTAGTACACCACATAATTCAAAAAGATGGCTATTATGTTGGGTATCTATCCAAGGAACCCAAATGTACTCATCAAGTATTTGGGGGTCTACATGGCCATCTACACAAGTGAATGATGTTGTTCAAGTCCAAAATGGTGGATGAGGCTTGTGTACACTTGTAGTACCTGGAAAACATAGGCCTAAAGAGAGTGTAATCAAGTGGATCGAAGCAGAAGGAGTAACAACAAGATTCTAAGGAGGGGAAGAAGAAACAAAAAGAGGGAAATTATAAAAAGACGGAAGCCACAACACACCCGTGCAAAGATCATAGCAACCACTACAACCACTGCAACATTTATGGCCATATAGAGGAGAAGTGTTGGAAATTGCATCCAAAGCTAAACCCAAAGAACAAGAAGAAATATAATAATAAGAAGAATATCAGTGCCACTAATTCAAGAAACCAACTTGAAAGTAACGTGGACATGGATGAGAAGATCATTTGTATGTTGGTGCAAAAGGAGGTTAATCTAAGTAGCCTTCAACAATAGGAAGAGAAAGAAATGACCAAACTCTTCCATATAAAGATACATGTCAAGAAGACAAAGGTTGATGCTTTGTTTGATTCGGGATCATACACGAATACCATTGCAACAAAGTTGGTCAAGAAGTTGGGGCTGGAAGTTCATGATCATCCAAATCCATATTCACTGGGATGGGTAAATAATGATGCCAAGATGAAGGTAACAAAACAATGTAAAATTATATTTACTATTAGTGTTGATTTTATTGATGTAGTAGATCTAGATGTGGTTCCCCTTGATGTATATGGAATTGTGTTTGTGATTCCATACATGTACATTCAAGATGCAATATTCATGATGAGATCCAATCAATACCGACTCACCAAGGATGGAAAATCTTTCATCATCAATGTGCACAAAGGAAAGTCAAAAATTTAACTGGTAAGTGCCAACCAGGCCAAGAAATTGATCTGTTCTAGCAAGAAGTATGTTTAATTGTTTTTAAGAGAAAGTTAGTCTGAAAAGTAGTCAATAAAAGGCAAGGCATCCCTGGAGGGGTGTATTAAGAAACAAAAACAACATTTGTAGGAGTTGTTACAAGAATACAAGGATGTGTTCCAATAGAACGAACAGTTACCACCTAAGAGAGAAGTGGAATATGAGATCCAATTATTGTTGGACTCCCCATTGTATAGACAATAAGTTATAGAAGCAAGTGAGGTGAAGAAACAATTGCAGTAAATGTTGGAATAGGGTGTCATTTGACCAAGTACATCTCTATGTGGGTCACCCATCATCATTGTGCCAAAGAAGGATGGTACTTGGAAGATGTGTATAGATTATAGGGCGTTGAATAAAATCACACTCAAGGTTGGATATCCCCTACCTAGGATAGATGATCTGCTAGATTAGTTATAGCAAAGCAATTATTTTACCAAACTGGACTTGAAGTCTAGATATCACCAGAGAGGGTCAAAGAAGAAGATACATGGAACACCACCTTCAAAAACAAGAAAGGTTTGTATGAGTGGTTAGTTATGCCATTTGGCTTATGTAATGCACCAACTACATTTATGAGATTAATGAATGATGTATTGTGCCCTTTAACAGATTATTTTGTTAATTTCTATTTGGATGGTATATTGGTATATAGTGCTACCTAGGAGGAGCATATTTCTCATTTGATGTAGGTGATGGAAACATTGAAAAATCACCAACTGCTAGAAAATATCAAGAAGTGTGAGTTTGCATAACAGTCCTTAGTGTATTTGGGGTATGTTATTGGTGGAGGAGAACTAAAGATAGATCCTTCTAAGATGGAGGCCATAATGAAAGGGTCAATGCCTACTAATTTTTTTGAAGTCACGAGTTTCATCGGAGTAGCACAGTACTCGAGGAAATTCATAGCCTAATTTTCCGCAGTAGGAACACCATTCCATGCCATAACAACAAGTCACAATAGTTTCCAGTGGAGGAAACATCAACATAAGGATTTCAAGGAGATAAAGAAGAAGATGAGTCAAGCACCAATTTTAGCATTACCAATGTTTTAGTGGCCATTTGAGGTGGAGACATATGAAAGTGGGTATACAATGGGCGTTGTCTTGATGTAGGGAGGAAGGATCGTATGCTACCATTCTGATGTATTTCATGGGGTGATTCTTAACTACCATACCTATGATAAGGAGCTCTATATCATGGTGCAAGGTGTGAAGAAGTCAAAGCACTATCTAATGGAAAAGAAGACAGTAATCCACATAGATCAGTAGTTGTAATACTACTTGCAGGCCTAGAGTAAGCTATGGTAGACTAGCCATTACATGTGCATGGGGTTTTTATAACAATTTCATTTGGTGATCAAGTGTAAGAAGGGAAACACAAAAAAGTTGGTTGGCATGATGTCAAGGCCATCCACATAAAACATAAAACCTTTAGGGACTCTTAGGCACATGGAGCCATTCACTCATGATGCATATAGAGAGGCATATTCAAAGGATGGGGACTTCAAGGAGGTGTATCAACAATTGTAGAGTTAGAGTCATGTGCATGATGGTGATAGCACCATTGACTACCATCTCCAAGATGAGTTACTTTATATGTTGGATAAGCTATGTGTTCCAAAAGGTGAGCGATTGCAGTTGATTAGAGAGGCTCACATCTCCAAGGTTGCAGGGAAATTTGTTGTAGGGAATATCGTGGCTAACTTGTAGAGGTATGTATATTGGCCCAAGATGCAAAAGCATGTAGCTAGGTTCATAAGAGGATGCATTCTTTGCTGTATTAGTAAACCTAGCAATAGGAAACATGGTCTATATCATCCATTCCCTGTACCCAATCATCCTTGGGAAAGAATTTCCATGGACTTTGTAGGAGGTTTACCAACAACTAGGAAGGGACATGAGTACATGTTCATGATATTTTACAAGTTCAACAAGATGTGTGTTTAGATTTCCTATAAAAAGACCATCAATGGACAAGAAACAACAAACTTGTTCCTTGGACAGGTTTGGGTGAACTTTGGGATAGTAAGGAGCATCATTTCAAACATGGATACAAGATTTCTCAGTGCATTTTGGACTACATTCTGGGAGAAGATGGAAACAAAGTTGAAGATATTTATGACATTCCATCCATAGAAATATGGGCATATCAAAGTAGTCAATAGGACTTTGGTGCAACTTCTGTCGGAATACAACCAGAATCATATGAAGAACTGGGATGAAATTTTGGTATATATACAACATTCTTACAATAGAGGAGTCCAAAATTCTATTGGAATCCCCCATTTGAGACTTTTTTTATATATTTTCCACCTTCACCTTTGGATATAGCATATGTGCAGCAAGGACGAGTGAGGGAAGATGTTACAGGAGATGCTTTGGGGGTTGAAAATTTTATAGAGAATATTAGGCAGATCCATCTATAGTTATAGGAAATACTACAGAAGTCACAAGAGAAGTATAAGGCCAGGCATGATCAACACAGAACAGAGAAATCATTTAAGGAGGGAGACAAAGTATGGCTACAATTGAACAAGGAGAGGTCGCAAGGGCTTGGTAAGAAAATAAAGGCTCTAAGGTATGGTCCCTATTGAGCCTAAAATATGTCTATCTTTCCATCACATAGTACCACTATTTCATAACCTAAATTCTTACATTTTTAAATCATTTCATACCATAATTCCACAACTTGCTGCCAATACATATCCTATGCCTCGTGGTTGATTATCATTAGTTTTCTTAGATTTTCTATGATTAGAGATGATTTAGCGATGATTTACTAATGACAATTTTTTATAAGTTCATTTTCTGCATGGTTCCATTATCAAAATTCTTCATAATCCAATTAAACTAGTTGTTATAGGTTGAGTACGAAATAAATCCCATAGGTGAAAATATCCAATTTGGAGCTTCGACATCTCGACACGCTTCCGGGAAAAAATGAGGAAGGTTATTCTCCAAAATGATGTTATAACACCTTTCCATGAGTTGGATTACATCCAAGTCAGACATGTCGGTCTTTAGAAGAAAATCAACAAATTTGCTCAAAATTTGCAGAAGTTTCTAAATGCCAAGTTTGACCTCGATTTACATGCATCTAGAGGTGAATCTCGAAAATCTGAGCAAATGAGTTTTTTTTTACCAGTATAAAAAATTATCTATAACCAAAACTGTTTCTCAATATCTTCTTTGGTTCAAAAGTTATACACGAGCCTTTGAGGTAGTTTTATAAAAAAACATTGTTTTTCTAGAGTTCTAGAATCTTGCCAAATTTGCAAAAAGAGCCAAACATCTAACTTTGGGCACACTTTCCAAGGAAATGGAGTTGAATGAGAAAAATCCAAGAGAGGATTTTGTTGATAATATGACAAGTTAGATTCCCTCGAAACAGTTTTCCAAATTTTGCTATGGTTAGGAAGATATACAAATATCTTTGAGGCCGATTTGTTAAAAAAATGCAATTTTCCATAATTAAGGAAAATGATTGTTAGAGTCAAAATTCGCCTTGTGAATTTTATAAATGGTTAAGCCATGACCTGTGTGAAAGAAGGGAAGGATAGATCTAAAGGATTGATGTAATAAATTTCGCTTTGCCTTAGAAGGACTCAAAGAATGTACGCATATAAACTTATGCTTTGAATTTTAATACAAGTCTCATTCTACACTCAATTTGTTGTAAGTGTTAATGTTTTTTTTTTGCTTTTAAAGAGATAATTGTGTTAATTTAGGCTTTCTTAGGTAGTGGAAAAGGCCCACCACTGCCTAGAATAAAATTTTGTAAAACATCATAGGATAGATCTAGACGTAGGGATTTTAATTTGAAAGCATTTGTTATTAATTAGATCTCATAATTCTAATTCTATACTCAAGATTGTAATTTGTTTTCTTGAAATCAAATAGACATATAATCTCCAAGTCATTGCAAGCTAATGATTAGTGTTTATCAATGATTCTATTGCATAGATAATCCCTTTTTTACAGGTTTACGATTCGAATACTCAAAGGTGCTTCTTAATTGGATAAACAAGAGATCAATAACTCTATCTATTTTAAATATGAATTAAAATTGATTTCGTACCTTACTGATTCACTATAATTTCTTGTAACATTGTGTTGTGGCAATCAAGTATTTTAAAGCAATGCAACGAGGCCATTAAATCATTGTTTGGCATTGTAGTTTAGTTTTGAGATGCATTATAATTGTAATTAGTTATTGATAGAATTGTTGGTTAATGTGCTTATGTTTGAATGTCTTTTGACTTTGATTAAATTAATCTAAGGATAAAATAGTTTCTTATTTTGAAGTCTTTTAAATCTGAAAGCATGTCAATTAGAATCTTAGGTTACTTAGTTTCTTTTGAAGCAATTGCAGAGTGATGTTAGAGGTTAAAGTTTGAATTCTTATTGATTTGTGTGATCCTGGGAATTAGATTAGTTGAAGTCCTGTTTGATCATTTCCTTAGTTTCAGATCATTTGAATGAGAGTGAATTTTATAGGAATTAAGATTTAGCATAAGTTTGGTATCATTTTAAATTAATCTTGATTGATTTAAGATTCTTGTACATAGATGAAATAGATCTTATTATTTAGATTGAGATTTCCATTTATATTTAAATCATTTGAATAATAATTTGTATTGCTTGGTTTATGATTAATTAGAGTTAGTTTCATTTGAACAGTGATTGGTATTGCTTGAGAATGTTTTTATGAATGGATTAGTTTCAAATTAGGAATAGGAATTATGGACTTAAACATTAAATTGAATTCTCACTCTAGTTTAGGGTAGATGTTTTGATCCTACGTTACCTGCACTTGTACCTATAAGTCTGATGACCTCGGATTGATAATTTATTGTCGGAATTATTACACATATAATTTCCCCAACAGTTTTGGCGTTGTTGTCAGGGAGGTGTAAAAAGGGATTAGAGCATAGTTTCTTTCGCAAGTTTTCGGTGTGATCTTACTTACAGGGAAACTAGAGGGTAGAGATAACGATAAGATGTGAGTGCATAGCCATGCATTAGCTTTGGTTTAGGATCAATCCAACGTCTAGTTATCCAAGTAAACGAGGATTTCAAGTTTGGTAAATTTTATTGTAATTAGTTTTAATTCATTTAGATTAAAAATTCAAGCTCTTTAAAGATAAAACATTTTTTGAGTTCTTTAAGAACCCCTAGGTACTAATCCATGTTGTGAGACAAACTAGTAGGAGAAATTCAAGAATGATTGAGAGCTTGAATAATGTCCCTCGAAGTACTTCCTCAAATCCTAGCAGTAGCTGGGATATTTGCCTCTCAGGAAGAGTTTATCTTGACCACATTTAGGAAATTATCTATCTCTCCACAGCCAAAAAGGGATTTGGAAGTCTCCCTTGATTCCTCTTGCCTATCTACCAAGGATATTGAGAAATCATGTACCAAATCCGATGAAGAGCATCATGTTGAACCTGAGATAGAGGAAATTTCACCATGCCCAACAACAAGCCTTGTACGCATTCCAAAGACCAATTATCCAAGTTTTCTTGGCATGACCGAGGAGGAGAGTGGTCCAAATGAAGAAATGGGCCAATACCATCAGGATTACATTGAACATTGGCTCCAGATTACAATCTGGTCAAAGTACCACTCTCATATTCAAATACTCTTTGTATCACATCTTTCAAAGCTGTTGACTTTTCATCCTCATATACTTTCTAAATTTTATATGTTAAATATGAACATGAATATATCTTTGTACTTGATCTGAACATGGCTTCATTGGAAGTTCTTTTTAACTTTAAGGGGGGGCATCTTTTCTTCAATATACTAGGAAAGTTAGTAAATAAATTAAAATAGTAAAGAGAAAAATAAGTCCTTTTGTCAAAACTAACTTGTTTGGCACAACTAGGTAAGGTTTTTTCTTGAAAAATAGGTAACTGGTGGGCAAAGTTCCTAGTAAATTTTGTAAATTTGTATGAGTTCTTCAAATCATGTATCTTTCAATTCATTATATTTATACTCATGTTGGTTGATGTGGGATCCTTAAGGCCCACCTACCAACAAGCCTTGTCCCATCGACATCAACAAATTATTTGGGACCAAGGTTAGGGTTAGATAAGGTACCTGGGAGCCTGCATGCCTTAATGGCAGGTACCCTTCTCATCTACTAAGAAAATACATCAATGTTTCTTGGTGTATGAATTCTGCAGTCCATTTGACTTTGAAAAATCCATTCATAACTAGTAGAATGTACCTAGTGCCTTGATTTCCATTGACATCAAACGTGGGATATCACGCATTGGATAATGAAATCCTCAATGGTCAGTAATCCAATGATTCTTGCTTATGTTCGACATCGACACCATTTCTTCACATATGAAAGATTTCACATTGTTGTGTAGCGGTTGAAGACTATATGGTTTTGTGATCTCAACATAGATTTGCAGTAGTGTGGATCTTTATATCAGCATTTCCATTTTCATTTGCAGCAGTATATTTATTTCAGTAGAGGTTGCCATATAGTAGCTTGGCCATCATTTGCAGTGTTAGTCACCTTTCCTCAATTGTTTGGGGACATACAACTCCTTAGGCATGGGGGAGAAGGGGACCTTTAGTTCATCCTTCGGCCTTCTTCAGCAGATCAGATCAACAGTCACATCAGCTCCATCCAGTTCATCCTATGCTTCATATTGGAACACCGAGCACATCAACGACAAAGGTAAAACTTGAGGTAAATTTGTCTTATGATTCTCTAGTTCATTAGAAGGTTAAATAAGCTTAATGATTCACCACTTTTCATTCCATATATTTCATCTTTCTTAAACCATTATCCTTCTATTTCCTTCCATTCATTACAGATATACTCTGATTACAAGACCATGTGAAAAGAAAAAGCCTTATGGTACATTAATAAATCCAGTCTCTATAGTGTCTTCTCCAAGCTTTCTATTCACGGGATGAAGTCACTACTTCCATGAAATGATAAAGGAAACTACCTAGAGACATTGGCCTTACAATGACAGAATATGCAAGCACACATTCACTATCTCCATCACCACCTCATTTTCATCCATCATCTCCCCCTCATCCATCCTGTTCTTTTCCTCAATTTGTATTGCTATTAAATATTGATATGTTAATATGAAGAGTGTTACCCCACAAGAACCAACATCTACAAAACAATGTTAAAAATTTTCAATGAGCAAGAGATTTGTTTGCATGAGGACATGCAAACCCTCAGGCATGGGGGGATGTTGAGCCTCTAATATGTCTATTTTTCCATCACATAGTACCACTATTTCATAACCTAAATTTTGACATTTTTAACTCATTTCATATTGCAATTCCACAACTTTTTGCCAATACATATCCTATGCCTCACGGTTGATTATTATTAGTTTTCTTACCTTTTCTATGATTAGAGATGATTATTCCTGATTTAATAATGACAAATTTTTCTAATTTTGTTTTTCATAGGGTTCCATTGCCAAAATTATTCACAAACCAATTAAACTAGTTGCTACACATTGAGTACGGAATAAATTCTTGTAGGTCAAAATGTCCAATTTGGAGCTTCGACATCTCGACACACTTCCAAGGAAAATTGAGGAAGGTTATTGTCCAAAATGATGTTGTAACACCTTCCCATGAGTTGGATTGGGCCCAGGTCACACATGTGGGTTTCTAGAAGAAAATCAACAAATTTGCTCAAAATTCACAGAAGATTCAAAATGCTAAGTTTGACCTTGATTTGCATGCATCTAGAGGCAAATCTCGAAAATATGATCAAATGAGTTTTTTTTTAATATAACAAATTATCTATAACCAAAATTTTTTCTCAATATTTGCTTTGGTTCAAAAGTTATACACAAGTCTTTGAGGCAGTTTTATAAAAAATCACTATTTTTCCAAAATTCTAGAATCTTACCCAAATTTGCAAAAAGAGCCAAACAACCAAATTCAAGAACAATTTCCGAGGAAATGGAGTTGAATGAGAAAAATACAAGAAAGTTATTTTTTTCAAATATGAAAAATTAGGTTTCCTCCAAATAGTTTTCCAAAAGTTTCCATGGTTAGGAAGATATGAAAATATCTTTGACGCCAATTTGTTAAAGATATGCAATTTTCCAGAATTAAGGAAAATGATTGTTAGAGTCAAAATTTGCCTTGTAAATTTGATAAATGGCTTAGCCATGGGATGTGTGAGAGAATGGAAGGACAGATCAAAAGGATTGATGTAATAAGTTTTGACTTGTCTCAAAAGGACTGAAAGAATGTGTGCATATAAACTTATGTTTTGAATTTTAATACAACTCTGATTCTACACTCAATTTGTTGTTAGTATCAATGTGTTTTTGATTTATAAAGAGAGTATTGCATTAATTTAGACTTTCTTAGGGAGTGGCAAGGTCCCACCACCACCTGGAAGCAAGTTTTGTAAAACATCGTAGGATAGATCTAGACATAAGGATTTTATTTTGAAAGCATTTGTTAATTAGATCTCATAATTCTAATTTTGTACTCAAGGTTGTAATTTGTTTTCTTGAAATTAAATAGACATACCATAGACTCCAAGTTGTTGCAAGCTAATGAATGGTGTTGATTAACAATTGTATTGCATAAATAATCCCTTTTTTACATGTTTACGATTGGAATTATCAAAGGTGCTTCTTAAATGGATATACAAGAGATCAATAACTCTATTTCTTTTAAATATTAATTAAAATCAATTTTGTACCTTACTGATTCACTATAATATCTTGTGCCGTGTTTTGACAATCAAGTATTTGAAAGGAATGCAATGAGACCATTAAATCATTGTTTGGAGTTGTAGTTTAGTTTTGAGATGCATTATAATTGTAATTAGTTATTGATAGAATTGTTGGTTAATGAGCTTATGTTTGAATGATTTCTTGAGTTTGATTAAAGTGATCTAAGGGTAAAATAGTTTCTTATTTTGTAGTCTTTTAAATATGAAAGCATGCAATTGTAATCTTGGTTTACTTAGTTACTTTTGAAGCAATTGCAGAGTGATGTTAGAGGTTAAAGTTTGAATGCTTATTTATTTGTGTGATCCTGGGAATTAGATTACTTGAAGCCCTATTTGATGATTGCCTTAGCTTATGATCATCTGAATGAAAGTGAATTTTATTGGAATTAACATTTAACATAAGTTTGGTATCATTTTAAATTAATCTTGATTGATTTAAGATTCTTGTACTTAGATTAAATAGATATTATCATTTAGATTGACATTTCCATTTAGATTAAAATCATTTTAATAGTAATTTGTATTTCTTTGTTTATGATTAATTAGAGTTAGTTTTGTTTGAATAGTGATTGGTATTGCTTGAGCATGTTTTTATCAATGTATTAGTTTAAAATTAGGAATATGAATTCTGTACTTAAACAATAAATTGATTTCTCACTCTAGTTTAGGTTAATGTTTTGATCTTGCGTTACCTGCACTTGGGCCTCTAAGTCTTATGACCCCGGAATGATAATTTAATGTTGGAATTATAACACATATAATTTTCCCAACGGTCCCTTTGAGATACTGGAAAATATGGGTGATAATTCCTATCTACTTAGTTTACCACCTTATATGCTCATTTAATCAATTGTGAATGTAGAGAATTTGAAACTCTATGAGCCTTCCATGTTGGATCTGGAAGAGGAAATGGTCATACCTTTTGTGGAGGGTTTGGAACTATATTCTTAGGCAAAGTTGACAGAACAAACAATTTTGTAGAAGTGTTCCAAAACTAAAAGACAGGGGTAGAATGACCTTTGGTAGATTGGGTTGAATGCAAAAGTTGGCCAACACTAAATGGTACACAAGAGAGAAGGTAGAGGAAAATTTTCCTGACCTCATTTAGTAAATGTTTTAGGGGACCAAAAACATCCCAAAATGGGGAAGTATGATCTGGATTGGATCATTATATTATTTTTCATCCATCTCAATTCATTTAGAGTGGAAAGAGTGGAGGAATAATCTCATGGGACTGTTTTTACTAGCGGGACCCAGTTTGGAAAAACGGGGTCTAAAACATTTTGGGAGAATTTTGAGGCATCAAATGACATTTTTTGGGGGTAAAAAATTATTTCTATAGTATTCACCTTTTCATTCTATTCTACACCTAGAGAAATTTTCAACGGCATAAGAAGTGTGTCAGTCAGAGTTTGTATGAAAATGTTATGCCACTCATAAGTTTCCCTTCCTCTTTTCACACCTATAATTTTTTAGGATGTCACGGTAGCCACATTTTTAATGGAAAATGGGTGATCCAGGTGTTTGTGATGTAAAAGACTCTATAAGAGTCTATATTGTAACTCTAGTTAAGAGTTGATGTAGTTAAACTTAACCAATAGTAGGTTATTGAGTTGTGTTATAATTATGCCACTAGGATGAAGATGCATTCCATTCTTTTGAGAACATTTTGTTCCATAGTTGAGCAAAGATATCCAAGAGAGATGGGAGGTAAAGCACACAGAAAGGATATATGCACTATATCATCCCACGAGCCATAGGCATTACTTCTTTGTACCTGCAACATATTTCTAGACAAAGAAAGAGAGTGAAGTGGCCTCACCTTCTAGCTAGATTTCTCCTCCTGAAAGGGTAACCTTTCTCAGAGCATATACTATGTCTTAAGTGTGTATATAAGATTATTTTTTGTCCTCTGCTTTTCTGCATAATTTCCATTCAGATGCAGGCACTAAACTACAGTTATATATATATATATATATATATATATATATATATATATATATATATATATATATAAATATATTGCTAGCTAGAAGGTGAAGAGGGTTCTATAGTGCATGCTAGAGACCCAAAGAAGTGCTACACAACATAGGGAGACTCAAAATTGTGAGAAAAGCCAAATAAAGCCTCTCTCAAAGAGTGATGCTTTTTTGGCTAGTCAAACAAGTTGAATTATGCCTACTTTTGTTTCCTCCAATGCCTCAAAGAAAGAAGGCTACTGAAGGCTCACATAATCTTTAAAGGCTCAACAAGATGACACTTACTCTATCTTAAGAAATGAACCCCTCAATTCCCTTTAGGGCACAAGGAACTAGGAGGAATTGAGAAAGATTGTTATAGCAACCACTACAAATTGTTACAGAGAAGAAAAGAAAAGAAAAGAAAATTAAAATCCACCACTAATCCTACTTGGACTAAGGCCAAACAACAATAGTAGAAACTTCTAAAACCACATTATTCATTAATAGTATCCATATGGAAATTTTGTATATTAAATTATTTGATTACTCATCCATATTAGCCAGAAAAAACATGACTAAATGAATACTATAAATTTAATTAATAAAAATTGCAAAATTTTTAAGAAACAAAAGATTCATTATAATTTAGTTAATTGTAGATTTAAATAACTTTATTTATTTACTATTATTTTTTATACAAAAAGAGTGGATGGTTGCATAATTAGTTACTTTTACCATTATAAAAATTGTTTATTTGCCCTTCTTTTTATGTACAAAACAATGGATGGTTTTGTATAAGAGATATGAAAATAGGAGGTTGTATATATATTGATCGTGATTTGAATAGTTTTTTTTTTTATTCTATAAAGTAATATTAGTGTTTTTTTAATTAATAGTATATTTTTTCGCAGTTATTGAAACTGGGAATAAAATTATTATTTCGATTTTATATGGACCTTGTTTTCCCCTAGTTGCCTGCAACTCTCTAAAAAACAATGTTTATTTTACATTTTATATGCTTCCAATTCTAGTATCTCATTTTTTAATAATAATGTTGTTTTAATATTATAAGATATTTTAAGATTAGCTAAATTTTTTTGATGGTCAAAAATGTTTTAAAATTAATAGAAAACGGTTAGCTATTTGATAGGTGTATAAGTTATGTGTATATAGTTTTAGTATTGAGCACCATAGAAATTAGTTGATAGTAAAGTTTGAAGGCATTAAAATAATATCTTTAATTATGAATATTTAGAGAATGATGAAAAAATAATAATAATTTTTCTCAATTATTTTAAATAAAATTAATTAACTAAAAACATTTATAAAAATATGTAGAATATTAGCAATATTTAATTATTATTATTATTTAAAAATTTAGAATTTCATTGAAATTGTCCTACATATTAACCACACTTTAATTCATACACAATTAAGATAATACTCATTTGAAAACTAACATCTGTTCTGTTGTGTCGAACCAAAATTTATGTTATCATTTATATTATAAAAATAAATTATAATATTAATTTATTAAATAATATTTTAACTTTCTAGACATTTAAGAGAACACAACCCTAAGTAAATGAGATATGATTTATTTATCTTGTTAGTAAGAAAAAATCGTATGTTTTGTATTATATAAAACAATACATATATACAATAAAATAATGATACCATAATTTTGGTTGTATAGCCCTTCTCTGGCTAATCATGAAACTAACTATATGCTACAACTAACAGCTTCAACCATTGTCTAAATATTCTTCTGATTCTCAGGATGAACGAGAGAAGCAAAAAATACAAGTATTTTTCTAGAATTATCTCCATATACAGTAGTATACCAAATGTCTTTTTTATACAAGACATTATACAAAACAAATACAAAAAATAATTCAAAATGTTGTCTAAAAGTACTTATCTGTGTTGTTGCATAGCTCGGTTGACAAGGTGTGCAATGCTTTATCCTGGCATGTTGATTCTTCCTTCTTTTATCATTCTTGTCCCCATTTTTATTTGAATGTGCATACCCTCTTGTGAATCCATTAGTCCCTTTTTTGACATTCCATCTGCATTTTTGTTGTAGGCTTTGTTGATGTGTTGTATGGTAGACTGTTGGAGTGTGATCCATAGACTTTGTATTCGGTGTAACCATCCTAGGAGGGTATTTCGTTGAATATTATTCCTTCCCAATATGTGGTCTATAATACATCTGGAATCTCCATAGATTTGTATTTGTGGGATGTCCAAAAATTTGGTAATCCATAATAGTCCCCACAAGGCAATAGCTTTGGCTTTCATACTTGTTCCCTCTCTCACATTTTAGTGTATCCAGAATTCTTGATCTTCAGAAACCTTTATCCAAATTCCGCATCGGCATCTGCATCTCCCTGCTTGAGATGCCCCATCAAAAAATCCGGCTAGGTATATGATACCATGTTCCATCCCTTTATCTTCCTTTTCCTTTTTCATGGTACCAGACCCCTGAACCAATTTGGTCCATCGTTCTATGTAATCACAAATCATGTCTTCTCTCCACCTTTTTGTTCCAAAGATTAGGTGATTGTGGTGTTTGCAAATTTCCCAGAAGATAGCAAGTGATAGCGTCCTCTAGGTGATGCATTGTGTACTCCACCATTTTAAGCAATCGTTAATGGTATTAAAATGAATATATGATATCTTCATGTTAGTAGTGAAGTGCTTCCAGATGCTAACAAAACTTGGACAATGTAAGAATAAATGGTTGCTATCCTCTCCTTCCTTCCTACATAAGTAGTAGATCCCAGGTCCATGTTGATTCCTTTTCTGTAAATTTTCCCATCTAAGGTTCTTATTCCGCCATGTCATCCATAGGAAAATGATAATCTTTAGGGGGATGTGTGTTTTCCAGAACTTATAGAGCCAACATTTGTCCAAAATCTATAGTTCCTTCATGCAAATATAGAAATAGCATTCCACTGCTTCAATCTCTCTAGATTTCTTCTTTTTTCCCATCCAAGTAATAATATCTCCTTTGTTGTCGTAACATACCCTGATTCCTTTCAACGATTTTATGAGTTGGAGCCATTCTAGTTCATATTGCCCTGTGAGGTTCAGTTGGATGGGATCCATTCAGATTTGAATATTGCCTATCCACTCACGAATTACCTAGCTGAAAACAAAGATTCATTTTCTATTCAGGAATTTTATTAATTCTATTGTACCAAGAGGATCCACACATTTACCTAAGATACGGTGTTTTCCCAATATAATCTTGTTTCCTCTGTCGAACAACCATGAGATGTTATGTAGGAAAATGTCTTTTACCTTATTGAAGCTGCTCCATATCTTAGATCCATTTTTTTCCAATTGATCCCTGTCTCATCTAGCAGGTGAAGTCCTTATTCTTAAGGTATTTGAAATGAATCAACTTACCTCATATGCCATTACTGTAAATTCCCCGCCTCAATGATTTTAGAAGCAGCGCCCAGCCAAATATTTTGACATTTATAATACTCCATCCACCAAGCTTCTTTGGTCTTGTGATCTTATCCATTTTGACTAGATTATATTTAAAACTTTTCCTTGCCGCTGATCAGCTAAAGTTTTCCATTATGAAGTTGAGAGTGTTTACAATCAGTTCTGGGATTCGGAACATGTGAGCCCAATAGACCCTCAATTGTGTGAGCATTGACTATGCGAGGGTGATATGGCCTCCCATTGATAAGAATCTGTGTTCTCATCCCTTAATTCTCATATGGAATCTATCCACGAGCCACATCCAATCTACATTTTTGTAGCTCCCAAGCTTTAGATGATATCCCAAATATTTCATTCCTATGTCCAAATTCTTTGATTTCACCCTAAAATTCCTTTGAATATAGATGACACCATCCAGGTTGCAAGGCCCATATAGAATGGAAGATTTGGGCTTATTTAAAATTAGGCCAATGGCTCTTTCGAACTTCTTGAAGATTTGAGAAAGAGCGAGCCATTTAAGTCTGTTGACCATACCCATCAACAGGATATCATCAACAAAGAAAATGTGTGAAACAGAAATATGACAGCTAATTTTTAACACTTCAAACTATCCTGTAGTCACTACTTTTTTCATAAGCAAGCTTAGGCCATCCATAGCCAAAATGAACAGGAGGGGGGATAGAGAAAAACCATGTCTAAGTCCCATGCCTTCTCCAAAGAACCTTGATGGGTACCCATTTATTACCACAGCATACCGGATTGTTGTGAAACATCCCATTATCCAATCTGCCACATTTGTTCTTATGCCTATTTTATGAAGAACCACTCTCAGATAACCCCAGTCTAAACATTCATAAGCCTTTTTGAGGTCCACCTTCATAACTGTTGCATTCATTTTTTTTGTCTTAATAGTGTGCATGCATTCTAGAGCTACTACCACTACATCATGTATTATTCTATTGTTTAGAAAACCATATTGGTTTGGGGAAATGGATTTTGATAAGGAAGCCTTGATCCTGGTGGTGATTATCTTGGATATAATCTTATAAGTAAGATTGCAAAGAGAAATTGGCCGTTAATCAGCAAAGGTGGTTGCCTTTGTCTTCTTCGATATAAGAGTAATATAGGTAGAATTTAAATGAGGATATATGGTTCCCATAATTCTGGATTCTTCTACCATATTTAAAGATCCTCTTGAAAGATGTCAAGGAACTGGACAAAAAATTCAACTATCCAGCCATCTGGGCCTGGGCTTTTGTCTCCCTTTATTGATTTTATGGCCCAGGTCATTTCCTCCATCGTAACTGGCTTAACTAGCTCCAGGTTCTCCTCTTCATCAAACATGGTAGGGTATTCATTTACCACCTAGACTCGTGAATCTGCACCCTCCAAACCCATTCTTTTGTATGCTTGTTGAAAAAGTGTGGCCGCCAGGGCAGAGATTTCCGATTGTTTATTAAAACAGTTCCCTTCTCCATCAGCTATCTCCCAAATGGTGTTCAATTTCCTTCTATGATTGGCGTATTGGTGGAAAAACTTAGTGTTTTTGTCCCCTTCGCAGATCCAATTAGCTCTGCTCTTCAAACGCCGTGTGATTTGCTTAATCTGGACAATATTCTTCTTCTCCAACTTGAGGGCATGGATCTGTTCCCTTACTTCAGCAAACGGTGAGTGTGTGGCCATTAACTTATGTAGAGGCTTTAGGGCCTCTTTTATTTCTGTTATCTCATGTTTGAGGCTCACCTTCTTCTTTCGCTCCCATCTTTTAACCACTACTTTCAGGTTTCGAAGCATGTTTAGAAACCTTTCCGTGGGTGTAAGGCCATCCACTTTATCCTTTTCTTCGGGCCAGTGTACTCGAACAAGGGAGTCGAAGCCTGTGTCTTCTAGCCAAACCCTGTTAAACTTGAATGGCAAACCAACTCTTATATCAGCATTGCTCCAAAAGAGAGTGATTGACCGATGGTCTAAAATGTAATTTTCAATAATGTAGGATCTCACATCCCCCTTCTTTTCCACCATATTATCATGTATTAGAAATTGTTCAATTCTTTTTGCTATATAATTGATACCACTTCTTCCATTGTCCTAGGTAGGAGCATTTTTAGGTTGAAAAATGTCAACTAGATTACGATAAAAAATAATGTCTCTGAGTTTTTGTGCCATCTCCTTTCTGGATTGACCCCACAACTCTTCAATCCCTGTAGTATAGTTAAGATCCCCTACCAAAATAAGAGATGATGAATGAAGGATCCCAGATGCCTCCAAAATATCCCAGAACCACTCCTGATCCCTATAAGGGGAATACATATTAAGGATGTGTGTCCTCCCTGGGATGCCTCTGAAACTTCCAGCCAGGAAAATGCTCGCCCAACATGAAATTTCCTTCATATTTTCCCATCGGGGATCCCAAAGGAAACTAAACCCTCAAACCTTCCAGTAGCATCAATAGTGACAATGTACCATGTTGGAAGCATCCTCTGAAAATATTCAATAGTTTGTGATGTCGAGTGCATTGATTCTTGAATGAGAATTATATTAGAATGGGAAGAGAGAAAGAGCTCTTTTAGGACGAGGAATTTTGGAAGGGTCCCCAAACCCCTAATATTGAAGGAAAGCATAGAATTCATTTAGGTCTAGAGGAGGGAATGCATGCTCTAAGTTCCCTGGGAGAGATAAGAGATGAAATGGGAATATTGATGAGGGACGGCGAATTAGTCAGAGTTGTATGAGTTTGATGAGGGCGACCCCTGAAATGCTTGCTACCTATGTTATGTGTGTTCCTTACAGTTATATTCCCAATAGAGAATGGGCTAATTATAGGGGATCTAGAACCATGCGGTTTATGGATGGTGAGAGAGTGAAGGTAAATTTATCAAGTTTTATGTTAAATTCACGAGAAAAATAGCATGAACAACAAGTGTTGAACAATAACAAACAAATGTACAACAAACCATCAAAATGAACAGTTAACAAAGTGTTTTGACAAAGGAGTTCACCGCTCCTAGGCTACATCTCCTTGCTCTGACTTCAATGGCTTAGGCCTCTGTTTTAGCTTAAAGTGGAAAAAGTGATGTTTACAATGCTCTACTGCTCCTGAAACCTGCTTCAATGTGCTAAAAACATAAAAATAATCTAGGAACACCTTTTCCTTATCCCAATTAGGTCGAATTTTACAAAAGTTATGGAAAAAACCATTTCTCGTTGTAAAACTCCACTAAAATTGGAGGAACTCCAGTTAGTCCCACTAAAAGTAGATGAATCTTTGAATTTATCAGACCGCCAACTTCTCCGCCAAGTTAACTGTAGATTAATTAAATGTTAAGTGGAGATTAATTAACGAATAATCATGATTAATGCTAATTGCGTGGTTATCGTCTGTTGTTAACCCACGGTTTAGGTGCTAGAGGTCACATGTGGCATTACCCACCAGGTTAGATGATAGTTATGGTTCGCTGGTCACCGATTCGGAGTGGTGTGGTCACATGTTAGCATAAATGTCGCAGTAACTACCATGGTTTTTGGATAATTGTAAACCATAGCCACTGGATGGAGTGTTCACATGGGAGGGGGTTGGCCTGCGGGTTGTCTCCCTCCTAAACCCCAACCGTAAACATTATAAAATTTAAATATAACATGTCACATATGACTATTAAGTCACAACGCGGTAATAGAATGATAATGCATGTGGTTTTTTTAGTGCAAGTCTCAAGTTCGACCCCCCATCCTACTATAAAATTTTACCATGCACCGATATATGAAAACCTTTGGGGAGGGATACGTGGCAGCCTTTGGGCTTGCCACTTGTCACCTCCTCATTGGTCCACCTTTAACCAATAAAAACAAGCCACATCACCAACCAGCAGACTAACCACAACATGAAACATTGCAAAACCTGATTGGACTTTGACCAATTCGATGACCTGCCCAGTTGCCTATCACGTCAGTAGTATGGACTGCTGACTGTGCAGTGGTTGTACAATTTTTTTTAAAAGTTCCTTTGTTTGCAAAGTGGACAGAATGTGATATCTTTCTCATATGAACTTGGTTTTGATTGAAATGAGTTGCGTTGGGATCGTATCACCGAGACAGATGCATTCATTCAGGTTTTGAGCGATTTTGAGAAGTTTGATTTTTTAGCTAAATATTGAGCACCTAATCATTCCTCCCCACTGGAAGCCTTTTGGACCCAAAAGATATTATCAATTTTTCAACAGGTGAGGATACAATTCCCTCACCTTCTCGATCTATAACCATTTGGCCTTAGAAGGTTTTTGTCCCTTGAGTCCGACTCTAAGGTATTCGACATTCCTTCTCTTCAAAGTTCTGGTTCTTCTTTCAAGTATGACATCTTGCTGAAGTTCATCAAGAAACTATGATGAGAAATCATCTATTGATGGAATATGAACATGCTCTCCTTGATCATCAATCAAAGGAGGCTAAAAAAATCTCAAATTCTCAACATTAACAACATAGTATATTTTCATATAAGGAGGCAAATCTAGCTTCAATGCATTGTTACCAATGTTTTCCAGAATTTTAAAAGGACCATAATAGATTAGCTTCAACTTTTTAGCTTCCCCTTTAAGTCTCCCTTTGCAAATATATAACCAAAATTCGTCTCCAACTTGAAATTTATGATCAGCATGCTGTTTGTCATGCCTTTCCTTATAGCTTCTTTGACTCTTTTCCAGTTGTTCATGCACTGTGTGATGTATCAACTAAATTTTATCAATGAACTTCCTTGCCTTATCGATGTCGCTATGACCATCGATGGTGACATATTTCTCAAAGATGAAGCCCAATGGCGATCTTGGAAAGTACCCAAAACATGCCTCAAATGGTGATGTGTTTGTGGAAGAATTATTTTCCCTATTGTATGCATGTTGTATGTAATGCAACTATTCATCCCACAACTTGGGATGTTTGTTGCAATATCCTTTAAGAAGATGAATGACTATCTTGTTGACCACCTCATTTTTTCCATTTGTTTATGGATGAAAGGTTGTACTCTTCTTCAACTTATTGTCCATCGTGTACCACAAATTTGACCAAAAATTCCCAAAAAACAAGAATCTCGATCACTTACAATGGAAGTAGGAAGACAAAAATGAACCCAAATATTTTGCAAGGAAAGATGAGCTGTTTGTTCATATGTAATTCTATTTTTACATGGTATTAGAATACACATATTGCTGAACCTGTCTACAACTACATACAAGTAATCATGACCTTTCCTTGACAATAGAAGACCTCCTACAAAATCCATTGAAATACTCTCCCATGGACATGAGGTACCGAAAGTGGAGTGTACAATCCTAGTTTTCTATTGCTAGGCTTACTTGTTGCACACAAAGAACATCCTCTAATGAAATGAGATATATTATCGAATGTGTGTGGCCAATAACAATACCTTTGGAGATTCGCTAATGTCTTACCTACACCAAAGTGTATAGCAATCAATGAAGTGTGTCCCTCCCTTCTGATATTGTTTCTTTCTCCCTGTGGAATACATAACATTCCCAAGTGATACAACAAATTGTTATGTACATGGTAATCTAACTCTTCAATCTAGTTTCCTTGCCTCAAGCTTGCATACGCATCTTGATAGTCATTATCATATGCATATTTCTCAATATAACTTTCATGTAAAACATAATTGTGCTTTAGTAAAATAGATGAATTTACAATAGGACTAGAAAACATATTAGCTACCTTATTGTAGATTCCCTTTTTGTACTTGATAACCAAATGAGACTGTTGTATAAAACCCATCCATCTGAAGTGTCGTGATTACTACAACTTTGACTGTGATTGTAAGTACTACAATTGTTGATGGTCAGTATGGATAATGGTCTCCTTCTCCAGCAAGTAGTGTTTCCATTTTTTGACACTTTGTACCAATGCATAAATTTCTTTGTCATAAGTGGGATAGTTAGTCACAACTCCATTAAAAATTTCAGAATGAAATAAAATGGGCTTACCATGCCACATAAGAACTGCTCCTATGGTGTAATCACTAACATACATTTGAATCTCAAATGGTTGTCTAAGATACGGAAAAGCCAATATCATGTTGGATTGATCTTTTGTTTTAAAGCATCAAATGCTTTCTACTATACACCTCCCCAAAGGAAGACTTTCTTGACACTAGTCAATGCATGTAATGGAGCTACAATGGAAGAAAAATTAGCAATAAATTTCCTCCAATATTGTGTTGCCCCAAGAGAGCTTCTTACCTTTGTAACTATATTGGTCTTGGGCCAATTCAAAATAAACTCAAACTTAGAGGGGTCTATCTTCAGCTCACCTCCTCCAACAATGTGTCCCAAATACACTAAATAAGTCTTGTCAAATTCACACTTCAACATATTTAAAAACAACTGTTATTTTCTCAAGACATCAAGTACTTTGTTCACATGCATGACATGTTCATCTCTAGATTTTCTAAATATGAGAATATAATCTAAGTAAACAATGACAAATTCATCTATAAATGGTCCCAATACATCATTCATAACTCTCATGAAAGTAGTTGGAGCATTTGTAATACCGAAAGACATAACAAGCCACTCAAACAATCCTTGTTTAGTTTTAAATGCGGTTTTCCAAATGTCCTCTTCAACTATTCTAACTTGATGATAACCACTTCTTAAGTCTAACTTGGTGAAATACTTTGCATACCTCAATTGATCAAGAAAATCATCAATTCTTTGGAGTGGATAATGATTCTTTACCGTCATTTTGTTCAGTGCATGGAAATCCACACACATGCGCCAAGTCTTTTCCTTCTTATGCACCAAGAAAATGGGTGAACCACGTGGTGAAGTAGATGGGCGTATGATACCTTTGTTCAGAAATTCTTGAATTTTCTTCTTGATTTCCATGCTCTCCATATTTGAATTGCGATACATGCCAATGTTTGGAAGTGGAACATCCTACTGCAGCTATATCTCATGTTGAATTCCCCTCTTGGGAGGTAACCTCTTTAGTTCTTGAAACATCTCGCCATGCTTGCTTACCACATCAAACAAATCAGATTTTAATTTATCATCACAACCTTCAAAAGATTCATAATAAATATCATTATTTTTCTGGATAATGAGAAGCACAAAATTTTTACTTGCACTTATTAGTCTCTTCATCTGCCTTGCATTAACCAAAGAAATATTTAACTTTTTGCGATGGGATCTCACAATGTACTACACTACATCCTTGAACAACAAATATTTGTTCTCATGGCAATAACATACTTCTTTCCTATCATACAAATATGGGCTGCCCAGAATGATTCCTGAGATGTCAAGTGGAACAACATCTAACTCAACTTCATCAAGGATTTTTTTAGTAATGGCAAACCTGAATAATCATTTCCTTGTAACCTGTAAATTTTCATTATTGACTATCGAACCTGAGGGATATGGCTTATGATGAGGTACAATTTCAAGGTTAATTTTTTTGACCAAGTCTTCTGAAATTAAGTTTTATTGTGACCCACAATCAAATAATACATCAATCTTTGTATGATTTGTAATTACCCTTACATGGAACAATTCTATTCTTGATTCTTCATTTGGAGAGTTGTTATGCCTGTGTGAGGAACTAGTTCTTGCAATAGCTTCTTTTCTTTTTGTGACCATGGTTGAGATATTGGTCTCATCACCAGAATCTAATCCAAGGTCATGTTGTGTGGTAGCAATTGTATTTTGTTTTCCCTTATTGTTTGGTTTCTTACACCTTAGTTCGAGATGTAATTTCCAACAATGAGCTTCATCATGCCCTGCTTTGGAACAATGTTGGCATATAGTGTTCTCCCCTTCTTTCTTCACACTTGCATTCTTCTTTCCCTTCCATTTTCCACGCTTCTCTTTCTCCTTACCCTTGAATTTCTTCTTCTTACTACCCTCTTCCTAAATGTTCTTTCCTCTTGCTTCAAGGTGCGGGGCTTGCACACATACCTCATCCAAATTGCTTGGATTGAACATAAGGATAATATGTTTTAAGTAGGAATGTAAACCCCCAATATATTTCAACAGTGTATATTGGGGATTCAAGTTTACTCCTAACAAAAAAGCCCTCTTCCTAAGCTCCTAGGTATAATCTTGAAGTGTTTGGCCCTTGAGTTGCCTAAAATTTTGCCAAATGGTAATGGATTTTTGCATATAGCCTAAAGGATAAAAGTGTGTTTTAATTGCAGAAACAAATTCAACCCAAGAAATGGATATCTTACCATGAATTCATGTTTCCTCTTGAGTCTTTTCTTCCCACCAAACTAATGCTGCTCCTTCTAGACTCAATGAAGCCAACTGTATCTTTATGTCATCTTCTTCAAGGTTCTAAAATATACAATAAACCTCCAATTGTCGAATCAAATTTTCCAACTTTTATACATTCACTTCACCATTGTACATGGGAAGTTCAAACTTAATGTCCAATTTGAGTAAGGGATTTTTTTCCTTTGGGGTTTTTGAATGAGTATGAATAGCTTTTGTGGTGGAAGTGGAAGATGATGTTGTTTGAGATGTTGAGGATGATGAAGATGATGAGGAAGATGAAGATGGAGGAGATGGAGGAGGCTTTCCTCCATTACCCTTTGAATCCTTATTTTCACCTTTTTGGTCTCCTGAGCTTCCCTCTCCATGTGGGGACTTAGAACTATCTCCAGCCATTCTAGTATTCCTCTCTTCATAGAGGACTCTAACTATGTCAATTATTTCCTAGAAAGCTTTCTTGAATGCTTCCTCTTTTGAAAGACCTTTAGTCTCTCTTACTCCAGACATGATGGCTTTGAATTCAAGCTCAGCTTTTGGTACTACTTGTACCTCCTTAATCTCAATTGAAAGTAAAACTTAAGGTGTTTCAAGCGTAGCTGGGATTGGAACTTTCGATGGAGATTGTGGCCTTGTGGCATTCCTTTTTCTGGGCATTACCTCATGATTTGCAACCAATAATTTCCCTTCTCCTCTCTACAACTTTAACCTTTTAAGCATCACAAATTTGCAACCATTAAAACGCTACTTTCACAAAACTCAAGAAATCAAGAAATAACCTTTGATCTAATACCAACTTGATCTGTTGTTGAATGTTAGTTTTGTTGTGCTAATTTCAACTTCAGATTTAATAAGGACTTCTTAACATTTGCATCATGTGCATAGGTTTCATTATGATAACACGTAAATTTATCAAGTTTTATGTGAAATTCGTGAGAAAATAACGTGAAAAACAAGTGTTGAACAACAACAAACAAATGTACAACAAACTATCAAAGTGAACACTTAACACAGTGTTTTGATGAAGGAGTTCACCCCTCCTGGGCTACATCTCCTTGGTCCAGCTTCCATGGTTTGGGCCTATGTACTAGCTCAAAATGGAAAAAGTGTTGTTTACAATGCTCTACTTCTCCTCAAACCTACTTCAATGTGCTCAGGACATCAAAATCATCTAGGAACACCTTTTCCTTATCCTAATTTGGACGAATTTTGCAAAAGTTATGACAAAAGTTGTTTCTCCTAGTAAAACTCCACTAAAGCTGGAGGAGCTCTAGTTAGTCCCAGTAAAACTAGAGGAATCTCTGAATTTATTGGACTGCCAACTTCTTCGCTAAGTTAAATGCGGATTAATTAAATGTTAAGTGGAGATTCATCAATGGATAATTGCCATTAGCGTTAATTGTGTGGTTATGGTCTGTTGTTAACCCACATTTTAGGTGGTAGAGGTCACATGTGGCATTACCTGCCATGTTAGTTGATGGTTATGGTTTGCTGGCAGTTGGTTACGAGTGGTGTGGTCACATGTTGGCATAAATGTCGTAGTAAATGCCACGGTTTTTGGTTAATAGTAAACCATAGCCACTGGATGGAGTGCTCACATGAGAGGGGGTTGGACCACGAGCTGGCTCCCTCCTAACCCCTAACTGTAAACATTATAAACTTTAAATATAACATGTGACCTATGACTATTAAGTCACAACGCAATGGTAGAATGGTAAGGCATTTGGTTTGTGTAGTGTTGGTCCTGGGTTCGACCCCTTGTCCTACCATAAACTTTACTACACGCCGATATATGTGGACCTTTCGGGAGGGACACGTGGCGGCCTCTGAGCTTTCCACTTATCCCCTCCTCATTGGTCCACCTCCGACTAATAAAAAATGCCACATCACCAACTTGCAGACTAACCACAACATGACACTTGGCAAAACCTGATTACACTTTCACCAATTTGTTGACATGCCCAGTCACCTACCACGTTAGCAGTACAGGCTGATGACTGTGTAGTGACTGTATATTTTTTTCAAAAAACCATTTATTTGGCAAAGCGGACAGAACACGATATATTCCTCATACGAACTTGGTTTTGACTGAAACGAGTTGCATTAGGATCGTATTGCCAAGACAGACACGGTTGTTTAGGTTTTGAGTGATTATGAGAACTTTAATTTTTGAGCTAATTACTGAGCACTTCATCATTCTGTCTCAAATAGCAGGTAGTCTAGCTTTTGATATCTTCAATGGCATGTGTGTGTGTGTATATATATATATATATATATATATATATATAGCTTTATTTACATGGAACTACTCTTCTATTGAAACAACCTTATAATTATGTTAGATCTAGTATAGGATAGTGTTTGTGCTCTATTTTTGTTGGCGTAGTTTCTTCATGGCACTAAAGTTGCCTTAGTTCTCCATTATCATCTATTGGTTATAGGTTTTTTAGCTCTACTTATAGAGTATGGATGGTAACTGATGTTAATATTGGAACTTTGGTTTTAATAACCAATCTCTCTCCTTCTCATGCTATCAATGTAAAAGTGTTTATATACTAGTAGAAACAATTTTATAGTAACTTACAAAAAAGGATAGTTGAAAAATAAAATTTAACTAAGGGAAATACCATGGGGAAAGGGACTAGTTTATTACAACAACAATGAAACATGTTACATTTCACTCGCTTCCTATTTCTTTTCACTAGTGCCCTTTTTAATTACAACCCTGTAAAAAATAGATTTTATTACAACATCATGGGCCCAAAACCATGGGACAATAGCCAATTTGGTCTCATACCTAATAATATCCCACTTGAAATCAAATAGAATCTTGAGTGAATATTTTTCACATTGTTTTTTTCTCCTCGCTAGTAATCCTTTCCTTGGATGTCTTGCATTGCATTTTCATTACTGTAGCCAAGGCTACAAAGCTCCTACTTATCCGTTGGAAAAATATTTGTTATCATATCGATTGAATTTTCTTTAGTATGAATTTTCTCCAAATTATAACAACCCATCATCTAACATTTAACAAATCCATTGATATCAAACATCAATGTGATTTGTCTTAGAATGATATGCTGGGTTTTTTTACTAAACTAATGGTGCTATGACTATAAAAATGCAACATATTTATCTTGTTTTATTCCCGTCTCTCCTAAAAATTGTTGCATCCATAATGCCTTTTTGCAATCTTTTGTGATAGCTATGTGTTCAGCCTATGTTGTGGAGAGGGCTACTACTTTCTACAATCTAGGTATCCAAGATATTGTAACACCTACAAAATTATGTAAGTAACCAATGGTGGAATTTCTAGCATCCACATCTCCAACCATATTTGCATCTGTATAACCTTCAAGAACAACATTTTAATTACTAAAACATAAACAATAATTATCAATAGCTTTGAGATACCTCAAAACCCACTTTACTATTTACCAATGTTGTTTTTCTGGATTTGCAAGAAACCTACTCAATACTCCTACTAAATGTGTAATATTTGGATGGGTACATACCATGACATACATCAAGCTACCAAACACTAAAGCATAAGGGATTTACTCATTTCCTTCTTCTTCTTGTTATCATAAGGGTACAAATCAACACTATGTTTGAAGTGTGATGTTAGGGGTGTACCAATTGCTTTGGCATCCTTCATATTGAACCTATATAATACCTTGTCAATATCATTTTCTTGTGAAAACAACATTTTTTTTTTCTTTTTGTAACATATAATTCTCATTCCAAATATTTTTTGAGTTGGACCTAAATATTTCATTGCAAATTGGCTACCTAAATCTTTCTTTAACTTATTAATCATGTTTTCACCATGTCCAACATTAACATATCATCCACATACAACGAAAGTATAGTGTGTCTTTCTTTTTCATACCTTTTGAAGTAGACACAATGATGAACCTATAGCTTTTTGAAGCCATGCTCCAACATAATTGAATAAATTTATTTGTACCATTGATGAGGTGCTTATTTCAACTCTCTTATTTAACATACAAACAAGGTTCTCTTTTCCTTTTACCATGAATCCTTCTAATTATTCCATATTAATTTCCTCCCTTAATTCTCCATGAAGAAAAATTTCATCGCATCTAATTGTTCACATTCCATGTCTAAAGTAGCAGCAAGCCCAAAAATAACTCTTATGAACGAAATTTTAACAAGTGAGAATTTTATGTAAATTCAATACCTTCTTTTCAGGAAAATCCCTTCTCCACCAGCCTTGATTTGTATCTTTCCCTCTCCTCATCACCCTCATGTTTAATTTTGCATACTTACTTGTTTTGTACTCCCAAGTTTTGTTTTCCAACACGGACTCAATTTCTTCCTACATTGCTTTCTTCCACTTTTTACTAGTATCCACTTCACACCCACTTCACAACCTTCCTGAAAAAAATGAGATTCACCTTCATTAGTCAGAAAAATATAATTTGAGGGTGGATACCATTGTGAGGGCTTATGAGGCCTAGTAGGCCTGCAAACCAACTGTGGTGGTGTGTTTTCTGGTTGAATCTCTTGTAATGGTTGCATCATATTTTCTTATTGTTGTTGTTCATCATTTTCCACTTGTTGTCCATCCTGTTCTCATATTTTCTTCCAAGATTATTGCAGTTGTGGGATATTTTCTTTTTATTTTACAAACTCGTAGATAATTTTCTGATCGCCATATCACCTGTGGGACTTTTATAAATCTTAAATTCATTAAATATTACATCCATGCGTCTAACAATTTTTTGATTAATAAGATCCCGTAGACGATAACCAAACTCACCATCCAAATATTCCATAAAAAAAATGATTTCCTTTATTTATAATCTAATTTGGTTCAATTATGTTTAGGAATATGTGTAAATACTTCACATCCAGAAATTTTGAGGTGAGAATAATTTACCTTTTTACAGTCCAAACGTCATCAAGAATACCACCATTTAAGATTGTTGAAGGTGATTCATTGGCGAGATATCAAGCTCTCCTTATTGATTCTACCCAAAAATATTATTTCAATCAAGAATTTGACAACATACTCATGTTCTTCATAGTAGTGTGATTCACCCTTTTTGCAGTGTAACCATTCTGTTGGGGAGTGTTAAATATAGTCTTCTCATGTTTGATGCCAAAGTTATTACAATAATTATTGAATGCATTGAAGGAATAATTCCCGCCATAATTTGTCTTCAAACACTTGAGCAATTTATTAGGCTCCCTTTCAACAACAACATGAACATATCTCAAACACCTAACCTTTACTTTTCATAGGGTAGGCCCAAACCTTCCTAGATGCATCATCTATGAATGTGACAAAATATGAGGCTCCTCCTAAAGACATAACATTCACAGGCCCAAACACATCAAAGTGTATTAATTCTAATAAATTTGTTTCTCTTTCATGACACCATTCACAAAAGAAACTCTTCATTGCCTACCATAAATCTAATGCTCACAAAGATCAAGTTCATAGGATTTTAGACTTAGAAGTAAATTTTTACCAGCAAGAACTTTTATGCCCTTTTCAGTCATGAGGCCCAAGCGCTTATGCCATAACTCTAATGAGTTTCCTTCTTTTGCAATAGAAGCTACATCTGATATCATTGTTGTTGTCCTCATTGTATACAAGGTTACCATCTTCGTTCCTTTAGCTTAAACCAAGACTCTTTAGTAATTTTCTATCCACCTTTCCCAGAGGTTGTGCAATAGTATTCATCATCCAGTCATCCCATAGAGATTAAATTCATATACATATTTGGGACATGCCTCAACTATTTTAGAAGGATACCCTCTCCATTCCTTTGTCTTGATTTGAAAATCTCCCACTCCAATAATATTACAAAAATTATTTCCTAAAATGCACTCTACCATGATCACTTTCTTCATATGTAATAAAAAAAATTCATGGGGTCACTTGGTGTGATGCCCTAGATTCTAGTATCCAATCAATGCTACTACTAAAAGTATATAAACATGATTCTTCTACTGAAACAATAATTAAGACATCACTTTCAAAAGCTACAACAACTGTATCACCTTCATTTGTGCTACTTGAATTTTGATTTACGTTTATTGTTTTTTGTTCTATTTTCTCCTTTTGTTCCCTCTTCCAAAACCAACAATCCTTTTTCTTATGTCCTTCTTTTCCACAATGAAAAAAATTGAGTCTTCATGTTCTTGATTCTTATCTGCGTGTTGAGTTTGAATACCCCTATTTGCTACGTTTAATTTTCCTTCTACGATCAACGAACGCTAGAGCTTCTCCTCCCTGGTTTTCCACAAATGGTTTTTTTGCAACTCCTCATTCATTAAACTACTGCTAACATCATTAAACTTCAAGGTCATGTGTTGAAATGCTCATAACTACTATCAAATTCTCCTTATTCTTTAGCATGGAACACGTAAGTAGGATGACATTTATTTCAGTGTCCAAAATAATTTTGAGAGAGGCAAGAAGATTGGTCTTTATATTAAATTCATTCAAATGTTTTCTTACTGAAGCACCCTCCTTCATCTTCAGGTTATATATTCTTCATCAAGAAGACCGTGTTTGAAGTTGTATTCCTCTCATACAAATCATGCACGGTTTTCCATAGTCCTTATTAAAATAGACACTCTTTGTTAAGCACTCGCGAATTGTAGCAATAACATTCATATCCAAAGACATCCAAAGTTTCATTTGCCATTGTTGATGGTTTCTTTGCCACTTGTTCAATTGGCAAAAAGTGATCCTTCAAAATCAGAATATGCTCCATTTATGATTTGCATAAGGAGAATTTGGCCTTATTCAAATTTTCCATATCAATTAATATATTACTCTCCATACTGCCTATCTTAACTCACTCAAATGGAAATGGAATTTCAATTTTTTCTTATCTATCAATTGCAAGATACTTATTTGTTTTTTATAATATTATGTTTTATATATCTTTTAACTTACAAACCAGAATAGAATTTCAATTTTTTCCTATCTATCAATTGCATAATGCTTATTTGTTTTTTATAATATTATGTTTTATATATCTCTTAACTTACTTGCAAACTGAAATGGAATTTCAATTTTTTATTATCTATCAATTGCAGGATGCTTATTTGTTTTTTATAATATTATGTTTTATATCTCTTAACCTACTTGCAAACAGGATTGGAATTTCAATTATTTTTTATATATCAATTGTAGGATGCTTATTTGTTTTTTTTATAATATATTTTTATATAAAATTTTTATATGTTGTTTTGATTATCTATTTAAAATGGAATGGATGATATTTACAAGGTCGTTACAAATTACATGAACAAAGAGAAACTCTCACAAATTTTTTTTTTTAGATTTGAACCAGATAAAACCAAATGATAAACAACAACGATATAAGAAAATGTATGGGGGTGATTTCACAACAAACAATCACTTGGTTGGCCAGCTGCAGAAGTAGCTACAGAACGTGTCCCGTCTTCTTAATTTTGCAGAGAACTAAAGTCTCCTTTTGTCCTATGTAAAATCCACAATTTGGTTCTCACGAGAACACATAAGAAGCCTAAGTTTCTACTAACTTGCTCCTGCTAAGTGCATAATAGATTCTAGTAACTTGGGTGAAGCTAAGGGTATAAAAGCTGAAATCATTTGATAGAACTTTGAGCATCTAGAAAATACATGGTTTCTACAAATGAGAATAGTAATAATTACAGGATTTAGCCATAAGGAGATCTAGAGATTGAATATTAGTTCCTTCACCCTTTTGAAGCCAAATAGAAGAACATTTCATGTTAATGCAAAATAATTACACACTTGAAACTTTTCAACGATTTTCCTGTGTTGTTGTCCAATTACTAATCACAACTACAAATTATAACTTAAAATTTACATGCTTTGAAGCAGAGTTTAAATTTCTAATTTATTTTACCAGTTTCGAATTTTTTATTTATTATGAAATAATTTAAAATTTAAAAATACTTTTAACTCCACGACCGTCCAACACCATCAACTCACTACTGTACTCCAAGCTTAATCTATATTTAGATGATTTATGATTAAACTTCTTGAAGATTTCGGAACAGAGAAAAGGAAGAGTGGAGATTACACCCATCCTGCCCGGATGGACAAAAGTAGTCACAATTAAAATATTAAACACATTCAATTTACTTTTCAGCCAAAAGTAGCCGGAATTTGAATAAAAAATTCAAAAATTTTTATAGAGGCAGTGTTTCAAGAGTGGAAATGAATTCAACACCATCTAGAACATCTAGAACACTAACTTAAATTTACAAAAATCCTTGTTGACCTTTCTCTAAATATAACCAAAATTTTCATAACTTTTCCAGAAATTCGTCCCACTGGCTAACCTACGGCCATAAAATCTCATTACTGATAATGATACTTTTTCCGAGACAAAGTCTCGTCAGTTATAGTGGTACTTTTCCAAGCAGTTGAGCAGCCCGTGTAGCAGGTTGCCGAGCAGTTGAGCAGCCATCCGCTCACAGATCTGCCTGCCCCTCTGGGAATAGATCATTCCACCAATTTTGTTTCAATGCATCGGTAGTATCGATGGTTCTCTGATCTCCTCCCTTTCTGTGAGTCGGAGACTGGTACATCCAAAATTCATCGATTTGCTCAGATTCAACGTCTGGTTTTGGTCGGTGAACGACAATGCTAACCTGTCACGTATGCCACATGAAATTCAATTTTCAATGATGTTGAACTCTCGAGGGGCGGAATTTTTCCGAAAATCCAAAGGCTCTGTCAACTACTCCAAAATGGTCGCGTCTTTGTGTCGGACATGGCGTAA